>OY720444.1:1800393-1846995 GCA_963082915.1 Dolichopus griseipennis
AACAAATCTAAATTTTGGTGTATTCGGAATTTTAAAAACTTTGAAATTCATTTATTTTAGAAACTTTTTTAAAAATAAACCAAAAAAAAAATGCTTTTATAGAACTTTTTTATACTCAAAAAAACATTAACACATTCATTTTATGTTTTAAATTTGATTTTAAAAAATTCTAATTCTTGACATTTTGAAATTATTATTAACTATAAAATTTAAATTTTAATTATTTAATATTTTATCAAAATATAAACACTTGTACTGATCTTAACAATATTTTATGTTTCAATTAATTGATACCAGTGAGTTTTAGAGTAACGAATTAAAAAAAAAATTTGATTAAAAGGTCTAGTACATTTTAGCAATATCGAATCTAGTATAATAGATTTGTAAAATTGTTATGTGATTTTAAAAATTTTTTTTTTCTTTAATTAAGTTTCATTAATTAATTAAAATAAAATGGAATTGATTTTTTTTTTTAATTTGGAAAAAAAAGGAAAGAAATTATTTTAATAATTAAAAAGAAAACTTTCCTAAAGATAAATGTACTAAATATCTTTTTAATTAGCTTTAAAATATAAATATATATGCACATATTCTAGTGAATTTATTTTCAATTGATTTTTTTTAATAATTACAATTATATATACTTTTGTATATTGAATAATATTATTTATTTTAAGGAAAAAAAAAAAAAGAGATGAAAATAAAAAATTTAAAAAGAATTTTAATTATTTAATTAAATTATTATTCAAAATATTAAAATAAAAACAAAAGTTGAATCATATATATACGCACTAGTATTGCATTTTGCTTTAAATAAGAAAACATTAAACAAAAAAAAAAAAAAAAATGCTGTATTTATTATTAAAATAAAAAAAATAGTAATAAAAAAATTTTAAAATAAAATAAATAATAAATGTTAAATTTTTATTTTATAATAATAATTATATTTCAGATAAATAAATTATATAAAATATCACACAAATCATTTATAAATAAAAAAAAAACCAATTTTCACATTTAAAAATTTTGCAAACTTCAAATACTTTAAATTTATTTTGTAGGCTCAATAACGGTTTGGTTTTAATATAAAGGTTAAATATATTTGGATTGGTGCTCCCATTACGGCGCTGGGATATCTCGATAAAGTGCAAAACAGAGCTATTCGTCTTATAAATGATCCCAGTGTTACCTCAACACTCACTCCACTCAGCCATCGTCGCACTATTGGGTCACTGACCTTGTCTTATAGATATCTTGTAGGGACTAACACCTGTTCTAAAGAAATTAAACAACTTATGCCTCCATTCAAGATTTTCCAAAGGGAAATAAGGAGGGCAACAGATGCTCATCCCTACACAGTTGAACTAGCTAGATGGCGTAACAATGTATAAATGTATATATGTACGATTTTATCAAATTTAAGAAGAACATTAACATCTTTCTTCTAAATATCCCATCCAATTTTCCCCATCCCCCATAATCCAAATATTCCAAAGTTAAAATCATACACTACCCAAAGAAATACCGCATAGTTTCAATGGGTAGCTTTCGAGCTTTCCATTCCCTCGTAAAAAAAAAAAAAAAAAAAAAAAAAATAAAATAGATCTCATTTAATTTGCATTAAAAAAAGAATTAAATTAAACTCATGAATAAGAATAATTATGGTAATCTCACCTTGTCTATATTAATTTGTTAACTACATACATGCATACTACCATTTTAGTACTACTAAAAAAATCCATATTACAGTCATATCTACATTAGTATACTATATATTTTGTATTAAATACATAACTATTATGTATTAGACAAACTAATTATATACTTATGTAATTCAGATTTTTAACTATGTATATTTATTATAGTAATATTACCTTTTAAAAAAGCTTGTTAAATATCAAATAACTTGTATATAAGTTATAATATAAATTTAAAAAAAAAAAATTTAGAATTTATTTACTGTCGTCTACAGGTCATAACTCATAATAGCACATAAATTTAAAATTTGAAGTGACATATACACTCTTAAGTAAATATAATACATATTATTATTTTAATAATTATTTTTTCAATGTTCAGTGGGCACATGTAATGTGAAGAATATATCTAATTAAATTATAGATATGTATATATATAACTGTTATATAGTATATAATTAATCGTTGTATAGGTTTCAAATTTTAGTTTCAATTTTAAATTAATTAAAAAAAATGTAACCTGTAAATTTATTTTGTTCAATTGATATACTAACTAATGTATATGTATTATTGAATTACTGAATTAAATTCTAAGCAGATACATTTGAATTATACTTACATATGTCAAACCTAGAGTGATCTTAAAACAATTTTTTCCACCCTAATTTAAAAAAAAAAAAAACTGACAATTTGACTGATTGGGAAACTGATTCATTCATTGTATGACATTATTATCTGAAAGTGGTTTTCTTTCAGTTAAGTACAGTGTTGCCATCTTGACAGAATTAATATTCTTTGACTGGAAAAAAACTCGAAATATTTTGACTGGATTTTTGACTGATTTATTTTTTTATTTGACCGATTTTGACAGAATTTCGTTTCAACGAATATTTTTAAAAATTTAAAATATTTTTAAAAAATACTCGTTGACGCTGAACGAATTTTTTCGCACAACTACAAATTGTAGTTAACGAACAACAATTGAGAAATACTGGAATGACAAATCATTTAATATACATACATGTACATATAAAATTATCACAGAAATCGAATGCAGCTTAAACTCACTAATGCTGTTTTGATTAAAAGAAAACATTTGCCAAAAGAAAATTGGTACAATATGAATATACCACCAGAAGTGATTAATAAAATCGGTAAAAAAGGTATATACGAAAACGATAGTGAAGAAGATTTGGATTTGGAAGAAGATTTCCTTTATGGATGAAATTTTTTAATAAGTTTATTTTTAGAACATATATTTTTTTGGTGCAATAAGTTTTACATAATGTATACCGTCCAGCTACATAGAGTTTCTTTTTTTTAATTTATGAAATAATTTTTGTTTTTGTTTAATGTATGAAATAAGTTTTGTTTTTGTTTATGGAATAATGTTTTTGATTAATGTTAGTACAACTTTTTTTGTTTGTGATAATCTTTATTTGATATTTTGAAATAAATATTTTACTACTTTATCTGAAATAATAAATAAATAAATCTTCGACATGGTCACATGGTCACATTATATCATTAGTTATATTAGGTATTGCGAATTTATAAAAAGAAACGCTCCATAAATCAATCTAAACAAAGAAATTATGTACATGTTTCATTATACATACTTAATTTTAAGTCTTTCTTAATTAAATTTTTATTTTGACCGATTTTTTGACAGAATTTTACTCTAAAAACTTTTGACTGGATTTTTTGACAGAATTTTTTAAAAAGTTTTCCAGTCAAACTGTCAAATTTGACCGGATTGAAAATTTTGAAGTGGCAACACTGGTTAAGTATCAAAATTAATACCCCAATACCAATATAAAAATAATTCAGTTACACTACAAACATACATTTCGATTTTCATTCAATTATTAACCATTCAAAAAAAAAAAAAAAAGATTTTTTTCAATTAACAAAAAAAATTATGTATTCTTTTAATTAACGAACCTTAAGATACGCGATAAGATAGTAAGTAGTATAGATAATTATGTACATTTATAGTTAAATGAACGCCGTACATAATATAAGGTTTAGAATAGAAAGAATTAAAAATGTTGAATATAAATAGAAAAATATTCAAGGTTTTTTTTTTTTTTTTTACAATAACTCAAGTATCAGCCAGGCCAGGCCAGATCATTACAGAGTGAATCATTTTAATTACTATTTAATTTTTTTTTTAAAGTCGCATAACTAATTTAATTTAATTAATTATTATATTTTTAGTTTTTTTTTTGTTATTGAAGGTAATAATTAGTTTTTAATTTTTTGTTTTTAATTGTTTTATGTACCTTTGTATGTATATGTATGTATATTGTAAAAAGTAAAAGACGACATTCGGAAGTTTTAATTATACGGATGAATAAGAAAAGAAATATTATTATAATTACTTGTACTAAGTATAAAAAGTATCTAAAAGTTTTTATCATTTCTACTAACGACATTTTTATGTAAGTTTAATGATTTTAATGTAAGTTTACTTACCTACCAGAGACTAGTATCTGTTTATTATTTTTTTATATAGGTACTTTTAATTGAACTTGCCCGTGTCTATGGCTTTATTTTTCATTCTGTCATTTTTGTTTCTTTTTACTACCAATATGTTGGCACGTAATTTTCAAAAAATTAATGAGAAGATAAAAATAAAAAAAAATTTAAGATTCTTTCTAAGATGAAATGGAAAAAAAAAAAATGTATTTACTAGTAATTTTTTTTTTTTTGGATTTTTTTGCTTATTTTTTTTTAAGTTAACATTTACATAACTAACGTCAGTCAGTCAGAATTTATTTATTTTAATTTTATTAACTTTATTTTATTGTTTTGCAAATATTCTTTTCAAGATTTAGATAAAACCAAGTATTGTTGTTGTTGTTTTTGTTTTTTTTTCTATAAAATTTACTGCTTTAGTGGCAAAAAACAAGAAAATAAAAGTATAAATTTTTTCATACATAAATAAAACAGGTTCTTAATGAATTTTACCTGTTTTATTTTTTACAAATAAACAATTTTTAAAGGTTTTTTTATTCTAAACAACTACTATTGAATTGTCTTTTCTTGAAAATTTATAAGTATACGTATGTAAGTATATAAAATGTATCTTAAAGTTTCTGAATGTATTTTTTTTTATTAATATTTCATTTGATACTTTATAATATATGTACTTACTTCTTATACATATTATTATTATAATATATTATATAAGTAAAGTATATAATGAGAAATCTTTTGTTATGCAGATATGGAAAGCTTTATTCTTTTTTTAAAATTATAATCCATGATCCATGTATATATCTGAAAGATACTGACTTTTAAAAAAAATATATATTTTTTTCTCATTTTAAATTTAAGCTGCAATTTTAAATTTTCAAATCTTTTCTTCCTTTATTATTATTTTTTTTTTTTTTTAATTTTATTTTTAAACAAAGAACCTGAATTATATATAAGTATGTTGTATATATAGGAGAGATACTTTGAAGGTATCTTTCATGATTTAAGTAGATTGTATATAGATATATACTTATATTATATTCTTTAGATTTTGTATAAAAAGTTACTTTTTCTTGTGAATTTTTTTTCAAAAATTGTATAAACGTAAAACAGCAAGGTAGCAGCAATAAGAGACCACAAACTTCTGCACTATAGTACTGATTTTTTGTTTCTGGATTATTTTTCTTATCCTTAAAGTTTGTTGTTTTTTTTTTTTTTGCAAAGAATAAGAAAATCTCTTCTACAGTTGTGTGCAAAATTATAGTTATACGTTAAGTTTTAATAAGAATATCTTTTAATATATTTCTCTAGTAGTGAATAATTTGCACAAAATGTATTTTATTTTCGCGCTGACTTCTTAAATGAATTTTTAACGGTTATTTAGACATTTGTTATATTATATAAATTTGACTTGAAGCACTTGCAGATTTTAAGGCAGTTAATTTTACTAAGTAACATTGATTGAAAACTTTCGGTTAATTTTAGGTTTAAGCATTTTTTAATTTTATCACTTTAACAGAAAGGTCAACAAACTCTTCATTATTAAATATCAGATTGAAAGGGAAAAGAATGGAAAACGGTTTGTTTTAAATTAAAGTTTAGCGCACAACTGTATTTGTATGCGTTTTCAGTTGAATATATATACAAAGTAATTATGAAAATTATTGACCTCGAATTCTCGAGGTCATAATTTTAGGTTATTCCTACTTATTTAATTTTTTTTTATTTAAAAGAATCAAATTTACATCTATATATAAGTAAGTATATGTATATATATGTATGTATTTAAATCTGTATCAAGTTTATAAAAATGGTAAAAAGAAAATTTAGAACGGGATGAAAAAGAAAAACAGGAAAAGGAAAAAAAAAAAAAAAAAAAACAGGTAAATGGCTAATTGTTAAAGAAAAAGCCACAGAATAATTTATACATGCATATATAAATATATAGAAATTAAAAATTTATATATAAATTTATTATATTCACATTTTTATAAATATATTAATAAGAAATTAGGTTCTAAGAGTAAATTGTTACCAATCACATGCCATAAATAAAAGGTAAACCTTGAACAAAATTATATACATATATAAAAAAAAAGCAGATTCTTAACCATTTGTAATATTTTATTCCAAGGAAATTTGTTTTATGAGAAAAAATGTTGTTTCATATTTAATATATATATATGTATAGTATATATATATTTTAATTTTTCAACTAACATGTTTTACTACCAAAGAACTGCATTTTATTTCTTAAAAACAATGTTATGTTCTTGTATTTTTTATCAACCATTCTTTGATAAACTTATAAGTTAAAAGTTATAAATTTAATAACTATTGAATATGAAATTAAACTTTGTGAAATATTGAAAAATAAATATTTTTTATTGTGAGAGAGATACAGAAGGGGGGACAGTAAGGGATTAATTATATATAAAATACAGTTAAACTAATGGACATTATTGTCCAATATATATAATTTCTAAATACCGTACCATAGATTAATATTATGACAATAAATTTCTAAGTTGAAAATAAAATTATAAAATTTGTTTTAAGTTTTAGAAAATTTCAAATCCTTCAAAATAATATTGAAGAAATTTTCATAAATTAAGTACATGATGTACAAAAAATATTTTTAAATTTTTTTTTATGAAAGACAAAATTAAATAAAATTTGTTATTAAAAAATAATAAAAAAAAAATAAAAAAATAGAACAATCTTTATCGAAAATATAAATTGAATTAAATTTTGAAAATAAAAATGGATTTAAATAAAGATGCCCTTGAAGATGAACAAATGAACATAAAATCAGTAGAATCTGAAATATCAAGTTTTATAATAGAACCTGATCCATATACTGTGTGTCTTGATGAATTATTACCAAAAGCAAGAGCATTATTTAATTCTGGAATAACTAAAAATATTGAATTTAGAATTGAACAATTGAAAAAACTTTTGTTATTAGTACAAGAACTTGAAGACAATATTATTTCATCATTAAGAGCTGATTTTCGTAAACCAATACAAGAAATATATATCTATGAAATAGAATATTCAAAAAATTATATAAAAAATATGTTACAAAATGTTAGATTATGGTCAAAACCTAAAAAATCAAAAAAACCATTTTATAATTATTTTGATAAAATTTTAATACAAAATGAACCATACGGAATAATTTTAATTGTTGGTACATGGTGTTATCCAATTCAATCAATAATAACTCCATTAGCTGCTGGAATTGCATCAGGAAATTGTGTATTTGTTATACCCCACAGCATATCTGATAATTCCTATAATTTTTTAACTATTAATATACCAAAATATTTAAATTGGGAATGTTATGTTGTTCTTAATTATCCAATTGAACATATTAATTCAATAATAACGAAAAAATTTGATTATATATATATAACTGGTCTAAATAATGATATAAAGAAATTATATCAAAATGCATTAAGTACTGGAATACCTTTTACATTACAATTATGTGGAAAATGTCCTTGTTTCATTGATAATTCGGTTGATATTAATCTTACAACAAAACGTATTTGGTTAGCAAAACTTTTTAATTTAGGTCAATCACATAAAGTACCCAATTATATTTTATGTTCTCCAAGAGTTGAAGAACTTTTTATAACAGCAACAGCTAATTTAATGAAATCATGGAGTGGTAATAATTTTCGAAAAGATAAACATTTATATATGAGTCGTATTATTAATCGTGAATTATTTTCAAGATTAACACAATTAATTGAATCTAGAAATTTCATTTATGGTGGACGTTTTAAAAAAAAATTTCGTTTTATTGAACCAACTGTATTTGCAAATGTACAAAAAGATGATGAATGTTTAAAGGAAGAAATTTTAGGACCAATTTTACCTGTAATACATGTTGAAAATGTGGAAAAAGCTGTTAAAGTTATAAATGAAAAAGACAAGCCATTAATAATATATGTTTTTACAGATTTAGAAGAAACAAAATTATATTTTAAAAATAATACAAAATCTAATGTTTTATCTATAAATGATACATTCACTTATCCAAATGTTGATATATATAGTGGTATTGGTTATGGTGGAAATTATGTTGGTGATTTTGGTGGTCGTAATGATTATGAAACATTTTCATATAAAAGAACAATAATTGAAAAAGGTCTAAATAATTTTTCAGAATTTTATTTAAAAGCATTTTATCCACCATTTACTGGTCGAAAACTTGTATTTTTATTATATGTTATACATGTTATAACAGTAATTTTAGCATTTATAACATATTCATTTAAAAATTTTGTATCATGAACCTAACACTAGTTTAATTCAATGTGTATTTAATTAAAAATATATAATTATTCTATTTATATTTCAATATTTTATTTAAATTGCCCTTTGGTTCTTAAAACAATATCTTTTAGATGTTTGGACTTTCCATAATTGATAGCTTTAATGCTATTAACTGAAGTCATATTTAATTAAATTAAACTCTAATCTGTGATAAGATTATAATCATTTGATTTCATGGTTTTAAGAAATATTGAAAAATGCAGAATAAGTGTTTCTGTTAACTATGGGAAGTAAATTTTAAATAAGTTATTGAATATGTAATCTATTAACAATTACACAAAGTTTAAATATAAATAGATAGATAGATCATAGATAGGTACAACCCATAGAAAGTATAGAAACAGATATTGTTACTATAGACATTTGTAACTCCAAATATACAGTGACATTTTGAATTATCAAAAAAATTTTAATTCCGGGATTGGTTGGTTATAGCCATGAGCGCATAATGAACATTGATTTATAAAATTTAATTCTTAAAAGTCTTAATTTACCATAAAATAAAAAAACTAATTTTTTTACTTGATAATAAATAAGTACATATATATAATAATTTTAATTTTACATTCTGTATTTATAAGTATAAATATACCCTGTTACCCGTAATCCAAAATTTAAGTGAACCTTAATATTGTACAAATAAGTTTTTCTTAGAAGAAAAAATTGTCATATGTATATACTTATATATAGATTATATATATAAGATGATAATCAAATTCAACTAAATAAAAGATAATAAAAAATTTGCAAGGTAACATTTTAAAAAAATTCTTTAATAATCTTAAAATATCTTGATAGTTAAGTGTTTTTACGATTTATTATCAATCAAAAAAACAGTATGTGTAGCTATTTAAATATTAAAAATAATATTATAAAAATGTCTTTCAAAATATCTGACAGATTGTTGACAATTGTTATAATAAAAAAAAAAAAAAATGAAGAGACATCATGCAAAGAATTTAGTTATATATGTACATACTTTTTTATTATCAAATGCGCAAACTTTTATTATAGAATTCGTATAAATAAGAGCAATGTATAAGAAACATTAAGATACAAAATTTTTATTTAACAGGTGTTGACTTATAATTTTTTTGGTCTAAAGTTTGCCTAGTTTAGGGGAAAGTATTTACAAAAAAAAAAAAAAAAAAATAATAAAATCTTAAACAAATATCCATTAGTAGTATAGTTAATGGAAAATTTTGTATTTTTTAATTTAAAAATCTGTAATTTTTTTTATCTAACTAAATATTAAAGATATCAGATTAAATTAGTATAGAATTTAATTAAAAGATATAATTAACAGTACAAATTACAATTCGAGTTATATATAGGTTTCATTAAATTAAATTTTACAAGTATTTAATCTAATCCTTAAAAAAAAAATTATATTAACTACTATTAATTATTAAAAACAGGTCTTTTATAAAATATCAAATTATCTTTTGTTAATTTAATTAACAAGTATATAAGTACATACTTATAAATATATATTTAGATTTAATAAGTTTTTTGCCCTTTAATTTAATTACAACCAACTAAACATAACTATACGTTAATATTGTTTTTATTTTAAA
This sequence comes from Dolichopus griseipennis, assembly GCA_963082915.1. Lineage (NCBI taxonomy): Eukaryota > Metazoa > Arthropoda > Insecta > Diptera > Dolichopodidae > Dolichopus > Dolichopus griseipennis. Next base: position 1,810,496 of record OY720444.1, read on the forward strand.
ATTGATGGTAATTTTATTTAAAGTTTTCAATTAGATATTAAAAGTTAATTAAATAATTTATAAATATACTTATATATACTTATTATTATTTAATACATTTGTTGCATATATATATATTTTTTTTTTTCATTATTATACTTATTTAAAATAAAACATTGTCAACTAAATGATATAAATGGCATTATATATAAGTCTAAAGTGATATCTTTACTTAATTATAACTATTAAAAAAATTTTGTTTTTAATTTTATTACACTTACACACATATATATGTAGGTATGTAATATATTTACTATAGTCACTCATAACTATTATATTTCTCGGCTAAGTATAGAATTTAAACTTGTTTTATTTTATCATCAATATTCTTCTTGATGGTGACGTTCGTAACAATATTATAAAAATTTATCTATAAGATTGATTTTATAAAAAAATTTATTTTATGATGTAAAAATGATTTTTTATTTAAAAAAAAAAACAATTTAAAAATTTTTTTTTGTTCTCTTTCTAATTTTAAAACATTAAAAGATAAAGGGTTTTTTTTTTCTACATTTATTTATTTTTAACTTTTCAATTAAAGTTTTAAATCTAATAGACACAAGTTTACAAATTACAATGATATCCAATTACAAAAGGGGGGAAAAAAAAACAATAAAATTGTAAAGAGCCTCTTAAAACAACTTTTGTTTGGAGTTAATTAAAATTGTGCAAAAAAGTATTAACTTCCCAACTAATTGAAAGACAAAATACTAAAAAATATTAATTTATAAAATTTAAGAACTTGAAAGTAGTTAAAATAAAAAGGGTTCTTTTTGTATAACAAATTTAAAACGCCACGTATAAAAATAGTAGTTAAATTTAGATTCTATATATGTACTCTATTTTTATTTCTATACAATTACTTAATTGAAAATTCAAAGTAATAAAGCACAAAACTATTTTTTCAAGTTGTTCTTCCATTTTAGAACTTGGAATTAAACTTATTTTAATAAATATACAAGTTTATAATAATATAATTTTAATGTATGAAAAATATAAACCTGTATTACCATATTTCATATTTTAAAAATACTTATACCATTTTTTTATTAAGAAGTTATAATTTTAAAATTAGTTTCTTTAAACTATATGACGTTACACCATGTTGTTTATTTTGAATTATTATCATCGATTAGATACAAATTAGCTTAGAGGTTATATATTGTATTATAACTTAATTTATTAAAAAACTAAAAATTAAAATTTATAAATATATATAGTCTATAGACGTAGTTAACTTCAAGGGTATTTTAAGTATTATTTTAAATTTAACTTTTTTAAAGAAACAAGTTCCAAAGTATAACGGTAATATCTTTTAAATTACAATTCATTAAAAAATGTATATATAATATACAGATAGTTGTATATTGTTATACCTTTAAGTATAATACAAAATTTAGTTATATTTAAATTTCAAATCAATTAACTCCTTCTACTTAGGTATTACTTTAAAATTCTTATACTAATTCTATATTAATTATATATAAATACATATTTTCAAGATAATCCGAAACTAAAATTTAGTAAATTCGACCACCAAAATTTCAGGCTACCAAAATTTGTATAAACGATAATTTTAATTTAAAAAAATATTGGAGATACCTATTTGTTACCAGATGTACATAAATTTTAAAAATTTATTAGTTCTACCCTTACTCACTTGCAAAATTTTTGATTAATTTTAATAACTCACAGATTTTTGTAAAATTTCCTATACTTATAAGTTAAAAAAATTAATCAAAATTTAATGAGGAGCTTGTCTAGGCAAGATATCAGAATAGTATTATAGGAAGAAACATTTCTAAAAATTTGACTTGACGAATATTTATATTATCTTAAGATAATCAATGAATGTGCTTAGTATTTCACACTACTTATTGTAATTTATACTAAATATCATTAAGTCAGTTCTTAGCTTTGTTAACGTCATTTAGTTGAGTTAAAATATTAAAATCAGTCATCTATAACTGAGACTACAGTTGTAAAGCTATTACTACGCTATTTAAATATTGAGCAATAACTTAACCTTTTGTGATTATCGCAATTGAAATTACCTTACAAAAGCGTTCAAGTTATTTAAATTTAAGTCTCAAAACCAAATTTTTAATAACTTATTCAACAAAATAAAAGAACAATCAAAATTTTTTAATCAATTATGTATTTAAATTTTTATTTTTCAAGGAAAATTTAATAAAAAACCTGAAATTAACAAAAAAATTTTTTTTGCACTTGAAATCATTATTATTGTAAATATTATGACATCACGCATCAGGTAACATCATTTCCATATTTAGAATACATTTAAAAACAACAGTAATACAAAATTCCCTAACTTACCTTGAACAGGCTTTAAATTGTTTTTTTTTTGGCTCCATTTTGTGGTGAAAAAAAAGTTTTAAAATATTTTTCAATCGATTTTTTGAAATTTTTCTAAAAAAAAAAAAAAAAACTAAAAAAAAAATAATAAAAAGAAATTGATACTAACTATGGATGATGAGTAATCTTCTTGGAATTTATATTATTATTATTATTATTCATAAACTTAATTAAATAAATAACACGATTTTATTTTTCTATACTCAATAAAAGATCGGAACTGATTCAGATTCAACATTTAATAAAAAAAAAACAAAAACAATATGGAAGATACGTTGGTGTCCGGTGATCACTGATCATTAATGGCATCGAATCATGATTCTTAAGATGAACTTTTGTTTTTTATTTTGAATAATCTTATTTGAGCAAATTCAAGAATTCAATTGCATCTTATATATTTTAATAAACGTATATTATAAGAGTCAAGAGAGTGTGATTTGTCAAAACTATCAGAGTGTGGAGATTTAAAAAAAAAAAAAAAAAAACAAAAAATATAAAAAATAAAACGTGTTATGAATAATAATAATATGTTTAAAAAAGTTAAAATACAAAACTAATGACCGAAATAATCAGTTATTGGCACGATTTTATTTTGATTCACTATATCTGAAATGATTTGTTTTATCTTTAGTTAACTTATTGTATTAAAATTAAACAAATATTTGAATATATATATATATATATGTATCTTGATGTGTGGTAGATATTTTTTGTTTTAATTTTAAATTGAACTGAACTGAACTGAACTTATCTCTTTATATTTGATTAGATCCAACAATGAAATAAAGTTGCACTTAGTTCTTATATGACTCAAAAGTATAGAATTTATAAAAATATACTTTATATATAAATAAAATAAATTAATTTTGGTTTTTAGAAAGTATATATATATATATTCTTTCTTATATACGTTATATACGTTCTTATATACGGACATCTCTTTAAGACGGACAGTTTTTTCAATACATATTTTTTTTTTAAATTTTTCATACAAAACACATTCTTTTAACCGGACACTCTAATAAGTGAACGCAGACACTTAAATCATTCAGTAAATTTAAAAAAAATCTCCCTTAAACGGACCCTTTTAATTTATGAGCAAGCTTTTTTTATTTAATGTGAGTAATATGATGTATAAGAGGAAAGTTAAGAAGAGGAAAGTTCACCAGTTCTTGAAGAATTGGAAATTAAAACCTACAATGAAGCCTTAAAAACTGTTTATAGTTTAAAAAAATATGCAACATTTAAAGAGGATCTTACATATTAATATAAAAAACTTAGAAATACATTTCGAAAATAATGTATCAAAATTTGACCAGGAAAAAAATACTGCAGTCAAAGATTTCAAATTATTTTCAAAAGTCTACTAATTCTTAAATTCTGGAATGGAAGTAGTATGTAATTTAAACAAATAATGTTAATCTGTATTGAATCTATTGAATTTTTGTTTAGGTTTTTGTAGTAATTTTTATTTTCTTGTGTTATTTAGTTTTTGTGCTGTTTACCACTATAATTTTGTCTTTGAAAAACCATTATTAAAAAAATTAATAAAGAATTTAAGAAAAGTTATAAAAATTTTTTTTCTATTAACCGGACAATTCCCATAAGCGGACGAAAATTTTAGAACCGTGAGTGTCCGTTTATGAGAGCTTTCACTGTATATGTAAATCAGGTATATATATGTAAAACATTTTTTATTACCAAATTTTTCGTAGTAGAGATCCTTATATTTGTAATTTTTTTTAATATAAATTACATACTTTCCTAAAATATGTGCGTATTCAATTATCTAAGAATAAGATATGAAGAGATATGGCTTCAAAATATAAAACATATAATATAGAAAAATTTCTTTGTATAGTGACTTCAAAATTGCATATAAATTTAAAAATTTAAATAAAACATAACTCTACTGTAATATAGTCCAATTAAGCAGCTACAAACTTTGGTGGACATAAAAGATTCATTTTATACACAATTTGGTGCAACACGTGAAATTTGGACATATAATTCATGTTAAATAATTGAGATTCTAGTACTACATCAGTATATCCACAATTTTTAAGTCAGAGATAAGAAAATCCCAACTTTTTTAACGATATTATATTTCTTAATAATATTCATACTTATTGATAAAGATTCAAAATTTAAAAACAGATATATAAGAAAAAAGTAAAAAATGAATTCGACTTTATTAAATATTAGAAAAAAACAAAATTTTAATATTTTTTTTACTAAAGAAGATTAATACAATTTTTTTTTTTTATTATCCATATAAGTTATGATATTTCTTTAAAAGTAGAATAATAAAAGTTAAAAGAAGTAGTAAAAGAATAACAGTTTTCCTATAATATTTAGTCTCTTACATCGTCTTTATCACTTAAATTATATTCAACAATTCTACATATTAATGGAATATCATAAATTTTGGTTAAATTTTTTATATTACGTTCATCATCTAATGCCACATAAATTTCCTTTTCACAAAATTTTTTCCAATTTTTATCTATTTTAAAAAATTCAAATAATTGTTCTCTTGATGGTATTACAGTTTTAAATGATAATAGTAATCGTTGCCATATATTACCAGGATTTTGTTCTTTTGCAAATAACCAAAATCTTGGAATTAATAAACATTGAACATTTGTACGTGCCATTATAGCACGATCTTCCATTGGCTCACCTAAACCAAACATTGCTCCATAACTTAATGTACCGACATCAAGAAAAAAATATTCTGTTTCACCTTGCACAAAACTATTTGATGAATTTTTACTTTGATATGACATTTGACTATATCTTTGTGTGTCCATCATTTCTTTCATTACATATATTGTTTTACTTTTATTTGTCGAAGCATTAATCTCTTGAAGATGACTTGATTGACGTGATCTTGTTGTAGATAAAGTATATTCTTTTATATTTTTAAATTTTTTATGTGATTTAGTTTTAAGTTTTTGTAAAATCATACATTGGCCACTAATTATGAAAAAAACATAATTTAAATCACCACGATCTCTATAATAGTTAATAAATATATAAATGAAAAGAAACAATTATACAATGTTTATGTTTATTCGTATATATATATATATACTTACTTAAAGTAAATTGTTTCCATTGATTGATATTCTCTTAAGTTTCCAAATAACGCAACAAACATTTTTTGTGCTTTATTATATGTATCAAGTATATATAATTTACTTAATGCTAAATATTTTGATTCAATCAAATTTATGACAAATGTTGATAAATGTTGAGTAAATATATCTCCAGCCAAATATAAACAATCGATTTCTGTTACTGCTTGAAATGTTAACCTCCGTTTTTCCTTATTTATTAATGCTATATGTCCTATAATATCACCAGCACCCACAATAAATCTATCAACTCTATGGGATTTTGAATACACATCTTTGACTAAATCATGCGCTACAACTTCACCTTTCAATATAAAATATACATATAATGGTGTATGTCCTTGACGCAGTATATTTCGATTAATTTCAATTTTCGTATAAATCAAATGTGGAGCAATACGTGCTACAAGTTTTGGTGGAAATACTTGAAAACATTTAAGGCCTGCAACAATTTTAACAAGTATTTCTCTATCAGCATCTGTTCTGTTCTCAATTGATTTAAAAAATAACAGTTTTTCATATGATGATAAAAAACTTGCACTACGCTGTCGGCGTGTTAATATTATAATATTTCGTTTTGCATTTAATCCGATTTTGGTATCCATTTCAAATAATATTGTTTTACATAATATTACTTTTCGTACGAGACGTTTAAACTTTGCCTTTACATTTTTACTTTTTTGTCCAACTCTATGAACGATTCCAGGCATTTTGTTAATTGTAAAGTTTAAATTTTTAAAAATTCACTTAAAAAACGGTAAAAAATAAAGAAGAATTTTATAAAATTTTTAAAAAGAACTATATACAAAAAAAAAAAAAACTATAAAAATATAAAAATAAAAAAAAATGGACAATTTTATTTTACATTTTAATCGTATGACAGTACGACTGACTATGTTGTAAAATAAAATAACAAATCAAAATTTAAGACAAACAATTGATTCAAAACTCAAACCGTCAAATCAATTGAAATTTTAAATCTGAAATCGATAAACGCAATATGAAATAAGCGATATAAATAGTTACTAATCCTTTTATTAATTATTCTTCTTCTTCTATGGCGCTACAGTCCGTTGTCGAAACTTGGCCTCCTTTGATTATTAATTAAACAATATTTAAACTTGCTTTAAGACAAAACTGATGATTGAAGTCATTTTAACTCATGTTAGAAATAATATCGATCGAAACTTATACGAGTATGTAATAGTTATTAGTTAATTAGTATTTGTATTAGAATTTAATATGAAAATAATAAGAAAACGAGTAATTTCTGTTAAATTGAAATAAATTTGATTTATTAAGCGTTTATTTAAAAAATAAGAATAAAAAATTTTTCTTATAAGACTAATCTAATTTTTTTGCTTTTTTTTGTTGTTTTTTTTTAAGCATTGTCTAAATGCTAGTCTTCATATTTTTTTTGGGTCATCATCAAGATTGTCTTGTAAATTATATTCAACAACCCTGCATATTAATGGTATGTCTTGAATTTTAGTTGAATTAGTTAGATGACGTTCACTATCCAATTCTTTAGAAATATATTCTTTACTAAATTTTTTCCAATTTTTATCTATCTTAAAATATTCAAATAATTGTTCTCTTGCTGGTATTATAGTTTTAAATGATAATCGTAATCGTTGCCATAAATTACCAGGATTTTGTTCATTTGCAAATAACCAAAATCTTGGAATTAATAAACATTGAACATTTGTACGTGCCATTATAGCACGATCATCCATTGGCTCACCTAAACCAAACATTGCTCCATAACTTAATGTACCGACATCAAGAAAATAATGTTCTGTTTCACCTGGCATAATCGTTGATGAATATTTTGAGAAAAGTGACGTTCGGCTATTTCCTGTGTGCATTAAACTTTGCCGTTCCATTTCTTTAATTAAATAAAAAGTTTTTCTTCTATTAACACTATTATTATGCAGTGGATTATGGCTTGACTGACCTCTTGTCTGACATAAATAATATTCTTTTTGATTATTTGATCTCCTTATTGATTTAGTCTTAAGATGTTGTAAAATCATACATTGTCCGCTTATTATGAAATATGCATAATTAAAATCACCTCGATCTCTAAATCAATAAAAAATTTGAAAAAGAAATAAAATTAAAAATTTTTCTATTTATAAATATTTTCTAGATATATATATATTTACTTGTAGTAAATAGTTTCCATTGCTTGGTATTCTTTTATTTTTCCAAATAATGCAACAAATATTTGTTGTTTTAAATTAAATTTTTCAAATCCATAAAATTTTTGCATAGCCATATATTTGGCTTCAACTGTTTTTCTCATGTATGGTAATAAATATTTAACAAATTTATCACGATCCATACATAAACAATCTACATCAGTTATAGCAGTTAATGTAAACAGTCGAATATAACTTTGAAAAAATGCTATATGTCCTATAATATCACCTGAACCAGCTATAAATCTATCTCTTCTACATGGTTTTTTAGAATAAATATCTTCGCAATTATCATGTGCTACAACTTCACCTTGCAATATAAAATATACATATAATGGTGTATGTCCTTGACGCAGTATATCTCGATTATTATCAATTTTCATATAATCAAGATATGGTGCAACACGTGCTCGAAGTCTTGGTGGAAATATTTGAAAACATTTAAGGCCTGCAACAATTTTAACAAGTATTTCTCTATCAGTATTTGTTCTATTCTCAATTGGTTTCCGAAATAGCATTTTTTCAATTGACGATAAAAGACTTGTATTACGTTTTCTACGTGTCAATATTATAACATTTCTTTTTGCATTTAATCCGATTTTGGCATCCATTTCAACTAAAATGGTTTTACATAATATTACTTTTCGTACAAGGCGTTTAAATTTAGCCCGTATACGTTTACTTTTATGTCCGCCTCCTGTAGGAATTATAGGCATTTTAATAATTCTTTATTTTTTGTTTTTTTAATATATGAATTATAAATTTATATAAATTTAACTAAATAAAAATTGATAATAATAAAATCATAAATTGTAAAAGGTAAAAAACTAATAAAAGAAAAATTCGTAAAAGCTCTTATTTAAAACTAAAAAAAAAAGTAATTGACATTTTATTTTATTTTACATTTCGTTTAATGTGACATTGACATTTTAAAACATAAATCGATGAAATCGATGAACACAATACGTCCTGATGTATACGTTTGTCGCTAACGTCTTAATTGAAAGTTTTTGAATAAGTTCCACTCACAGAAAAATTGCTTCGAGCGACAAAGATTTATGATTTTTTTGTTAGTTTGATCTTAGAGACAGTCTCAGTTTGATGTTAGACCTAGGGACAGTCTCAGTTTGATCTTACGACTTACGAGACAGTTTTATTTCGATAGTATACTTTGAAAAAACCCCACAAAAAAAAAATTTGTGGAAACTTAAGGAAATAAAAGGATTAAACTGTATTACAAAAATCATACAAAAAATATGCAGAGGTAACGGAAACAATCGAATCACTAAAAACCAAAGTGTATCTTTTCCAAAACTCATTTTGTTAAAAACAACTTGTCTCACAAGATTATTTTCTAATTTAAAAATTTTCGAAGAAAATTAAAAATCTTTTATTTAAACATAAATAATTCATTAATGTATTTTATTTTAATTTAATTAAAGTTAAATATTAAATATAACATTTGAAATAATCTTTAATACTTTCATATAATTATATTTATTCATCTTCATAAGTAGACTCAATGACTCTACATAATAATGGAATATCTTCCATTTTTGTTGGATATAAATTTTTCTGAACATTTAATTTATCATTTATATAATTCTTTTTATATTTATGCCAATTTGTATGTTGGTTAAAGGTTGTTAATAATTTTTCACGTGATGGTATTGTATTATCTAACAGTGCTGCCATTCTTTGCCACATATTACCCGGATTTTGTTCTCTTTCTAATAACCAAAATCTTGGTATTAACAAACATTGTACTCTTGTTCGAGCCAATATTGCACGATCTTGCATTGCTTCACCTAAACCAAATGCAGCACCATAATAAAATGATCCAATATCAATAAAATGATTTTCTTCAATTGAATTAATTGAAGCTAATGAAAAATCTTCCATAACATCTAATGAATTTACTTTTGGTATTTCTTTAATTGCTTTTATTATATCAAAATTCGTTAAACCTTTTTGTTGTTCAATTTCAGATTTGCTGTGCATTCCAGCTAATACATGGTTTTTTTTATTTTTAGAAGTTTTATAAACATTTGTTCTCAAATTTTGTAAGATCATACATTCACCGCTTATAACAAAATATGCAAAATTTAAAATACCTTTGTCTCTATAAAAAATATATAAAATATAATTTGATTTGCATTAAAAATAATTTACAATTTACTTATAATAGATTGTTTCCATTGGTGCATATTCTCTTATTTCACCAAAACGACAAATATAATTAATTTGCATATGATCAAAATTAGCGAAATACACATCATATTTGCTTAATGAAATTTTCAATTTATTCCATTCTATTAATAAATAATCATATAAATATTTAATAAATATATCACTATCAAGAAATAATAATTCTGAATCAATTGTAACTTCAACTGTAAATGGTCTATAAATAGTTCGTTCCATGAATGCAGAATCACCAACACAATCTCCAGCTACTAATATATAAAATAATTTTTCAACATAAGCATTTAAAGAAGTATCAAAAACGTTTTTTTTTGCAATCAATTCACCAGCCAATACATAATAAACATAAAGTGCTTCATTTCCTGCTCGTATAAGTTGTCGACCAGCACCAACTTCAAGATATTGTAAATGTGGTGCAATACGTGCACGTAATACTGGTGGAAATTTTTCAAAACATCTTAAATTTGCCACAATTTTACAGATTCTTTCCCTTTCTTCTTTAGTTCTGAGTTGAGTTGGTTTTCGAAAAAGAATTCTTTCTTCTGTTGTTAAGGGTCCGGTTTTTTTTTTACGTCTCGTTAATATAGCAACTTTTCTTTTATAACTTGGACCAAAATAGAAATCATCAAATAAATCATTCATAAGATATTTATTTAATACAATGACTCGAATTAAACCACGTAAACGACTACGTATTTGTCGACGTCTTTTAACAGTTTCTTGCTTAGAGGCCATCATTTTGTGTATAAATATAATTAAATATAATAAATATAATTTATATATAAATATTAAATATTTAAATATATATTTAAAATAATAAATTATTTTTAATATTTAAATAATATATATAGTTTTAAAATAAATAAAATTAATTGAACTAAATTGACAATTTTGGATAATGACAATTCATTTTTTTTTTTTTGTTTTTTTTGTAAAAAAATCCATAGAATGCTAATCGAAAAACTAAATATATGCTTAAATTTGAAAAATTGTTTTTTTTTAAATAATGACTGAATTAAAATATAATTTTAAAAAAATATTTTTACAAAATTTTTTGATTAAACGCTATAGATTTAACTTTAATTTGACGACTTTAAAATTTGTCAAGTTCTTTGCATTCATACAATATATTAACATGGCACCAGTTCATTTCGCGCCATCTCTTATCTGTTTTTTATCAATTTCTTTTAAACTGTTATATGAAAAAAATTTTAATATACTTTTTAAATTATCATTAAACAAATTTAATTAATATGATTGTAATTTTAAAAATTGAAAATACTTCAAACTCCATCAAACGTCAAAGCCTAAAAGCCTAAAATCTTATTAAAAAGCAACCGTTTTTGAAAAAAACTTCCAATGGAAATCATTGCACTTGGAAATTAAATTAAAAAAAATATTTTTCTAGTTACTTAAAAATAATGGAGTTTATAAAATAAAATTAATAATATTTTTAGAATTTGTATTATTTTTTAGTAATTCGTGACTTACTGTAAAAGGAAACATAATTGCTTTATAACCTTATATTTTAAAAAAATAATTATTAATTTTTAAAAAAAAAAAGAATTGATCTACTATTTACTATTGAACTGTAATAAATAAGTACAGTTATATATATATATATATATATATAAACAATATATATAAAATATTAATCTCCACAGTATGCCAACTAAAACTTAAAATAAAAAAACATTAAACCCAAATAACCTATCAATATCTAATTGAAATTATATACCTATCTTGTTGAAAAGAAAATTGAACTTTCTTATTTACCGTTATCATTTACTTAAATAAATCGATTTTTCTTTTCATTATACACTTAAAAAGTACAAAAAAAAAACAAAAATAATAGTGATTATAATTTTCAAATGTTAAAAAATCTATTTTTTAACACAAGATAAAGTCAAATACTTTTTTTTTAAAAATTATTATGCCGTAACATTTTTAATTTAGCAGAAAAAAAAAAAACACCTGATTTTTAATTGTTAATATTACACCTGAATTTTAACTGTTGCTTTCAATTCTTTTTATTTCACACCTGCCAAAAATCATTAATTTTTTTTTTTTTTAATTTTCAAAACTATCAACGGTTTACTTATAGGAAGTTGGTTATTAATTAAAAAAAAGCCATAGACACAGGCAAGTTCAATTAAAAGTATATAATAAAAAAATATATCTGATAAGTATTATTTGATTAATACAATAATCCAAATATAATAAATTAGATAAGTTTTAAATTAAAATAAAAGCTGAGGATTAATCTATGTATTTATAGTTGTATCTTATAATAAAATTAATTTTAAATAGATGTATAACTACTATTCAATTAACTATCTCATTTAATTTTAAATTAATTTAAAGTTTGAATTAAAAAAATATTCATAAGTACAAAAAATAGAATTGAATAATGATGTTGAAAGTTTAGATAGTTAATGTTGTTTTTTTTTTTTTAAATACTAATTAACAAATAAACAAGTCATCAAGAATATTAATTTAATATTAAATATTATAATTTACACACGTGTCCAAACCCTTAATGTGTATTTACGAGTATATATAAGATACATTTGCTTTGCAATATTTTTGATAAGTACTTATAGATAAATTAATTTTTTTTTTCTTTTTTTTATTTAATTTGAATAAATTGGTATTTAAAGAATACTGCACCTTATCAAATAATTTAGACTATATTTGATTTTAAAAGCTGAAAATTTTGATATCATTGATGACAATGTATAAAATTTCAACAAATATGTCGTTAGTGACAAGTACTAAAAATTAAGTCTTTATATTGTCACTTTGATAAATAATTGCTAATTATTAATTAAATAATAACAGTTCCTTTTGTTCTCTTTTTGTTTTTAAATATATACATATATATATATATATACAGACAGATATATTGTATTTTCTTTGTATGTATAGGTATTTATATCAATGATATAGTTGTGGTCACTTGTCATTCACAAACTAATTTTTTATTATATCCAGTAGAAACAACTTATATAATGATATGTTTATGAATTTTATATCAATTTTACAGTTAAAAAGACCCATATTATTACTATTAAATTTAAAATCTTCAGATATTTTTTTTTGTTTTTTGTAAAACAAAGAACGACGTGTCAATGAATATAGAACAGGTAAAAAGTAATCATATAGTAAAATATAATGGATAATTAAAGTTAATGGAATCAGGAAACAAAGAAACACTACAAATAAGAAATAATCGATTTCTATAAAGAATGACTATCATTAGTACATAATTTAAATTATCATCATCAAAATAGTAGATATTTTGATTTTTATTATTTTTTTTTTTTTTTTAATTTAGTCGTGTCAATTTGAGTTTAATGAAACTGACCTAAATATGACATTTATGAGTCATATTCTTCTTTGTTAATTAATATGACAGATTTAAAATTTAAACTGATTACAAGGTGTCAATTGTAAAAAAAACAACATTTATAATAATATTATACATAAAAAAAAAAAAAAAACAAAAAAAAATTTTAATCTTTGAAGGAGGATCGAACTCACATCTATTTACAACCTAAGCCACTTTGCTAACAACTGAACCATACATACAATTGTTATAAATTTATGGTCAAATTTCTAATACTTATAAATGTATCACTAACTGACAGAATGAAAAATAAAGCCATAGACAAAGGCAAGTTCAATTAAAAGTATATAATAAAAGCAATATATATAAGTATAATCGTCTAACTATTATAGGTATTAGATTATTAGTTATACTTATATTAAACCACTTTTAAAAAACAACTATTCTAACTCTATTGCACAAAATTCAATCAATTATATTGAAATCTCATGGATGGGTATTATTTAATTTGAAAAAAGATTTTAATGAAATATATATATATATATATATATATATATATATACTCTTACTTCACTCTTAATCGTAATGTCTGAATATGACATCTCTCTGTAATGTCCCATTTTATAATCATATTATAAATGTCACTTGTATTGTAACGCGATACGCGGCGACTATCAATCTAAATATGACTTTTTAAAATAAAATTAGAATAATTATTGTTCTTAATATATTGATAAGAAAATATTTCTAATTAATAATTATAACATTATCTCAAAATAATAAGTACAATAATTATTTAAATTAAAAGAACTATGCATATATATATAAAAATAAATAAACAATAAATTAATAAAGTAAATATATAAAAATGAGCTTTAAATAAGTTTGTCAAAAGTGTCACAATATGACGATATGTTCTATATATATATGTAAAAATAATTATTCCGGATCACTGCAATTAATCAAAATGTCATTATTTTTTAATTATGTATTGGAAAAGTTAATTATTATCAATATTCAATTACATATTAGCTCTTTTTTTATGACCTTTTTTTTTATTCTTTTAATAGAAATGATGATTAGATTTTAATATGGCAATTTATATAGTAAATTAATTACTTTTTTTATTTTTCTTATTGTTTTTTTTATTTGTTAATTTGTTCTGTAATTTGTGTCATTTTGAACTCACTCATAAAGAAATCAATTAATATTTTTTTTTTTTAAAGAAAGAGAAACAAAATAAATAATTAACCCCATATAACTATATATAATTTGTTATTTAATTGATTTAAAAAAAAAAAAGTTTAAGAAAGGTCATAAAAAATAAATTTAATGATGCAAGTTAAAAAAAACAATATTTGAGTGATTTATTTTCCTATTTATGAGTAGTTTTATTTAAATGTTATTAAGTTAGGCATTCATTTCTTATAGAGGTCTAAGTTGGTAGTAGAGTTTACTTTAAAAATAGATTACCTAAGTAATTTGAAATAACTTAGTTATGGCTCATTTCTAAAGATGAACTCGTAGTTTTTAGTGCCACAACTCTAAAAAGGCCATTATTATCACAATAGAGCTTCAACTAACCTTTCGAGTAACCATATTGTAGATGGAAAATTATTCTTTTTAATTATTTATTAGTTAGATATAACTTCCTTAACCAAATCTATACTGAATCATTTGTAAACTAAATTCAGAGTTTATATATAATTTAATTGTCATATAACTTATCATATATTTCATATCCAATCGTTTCAAAAAAAGTCCAATACTTTGAGTTATATGCGTATATTATGTATATCTGAAATATCTATCAATTTTAACTTTAATTAAGCTTACAGTTCCTTTATTCTATATTTGTAATTTTTACTTTTTATAAATTATTATAATTATCTATTTTTAGTTATAACTTATATGGTCGACAAAACATAATTAAAATTTTCTATCATATTCTATGGTTATTTTTATTTATTCATCATACATATATGCATTATCATCGATTTAAAAATGTTTGATTGAATTTCCAATCGGTATATTATATACTATACTACTTAATGGTTAAATTATCTACGAGTATATTCTATACAATGTATAATACTTTTTTAGTATACATATATACTTGCATTACATCTGCTTATTATGTCCAATTATTTACTTATCATAATAGGTTCTTTGTTTACACGCTCATTTATTTATACTATAGTATAGAACGAAGGATTTTTGTATTCCTTTGTATGGTATTTATTTTTATAAATTTTCAAATTTTTTTATTTTGGTATTTTTATTTTATTTTTTTTTTTTAAATAAATAAAAGAAAATATCACCTGAAACAGATGGATACTTCTGACATATGAAAACATATTGATAAAAATAATGTCTGCCAAACTATATTACGTACATATATTTACAAACTCTGTTTCATTCAATTCTTAACAGTGATATAGGAATCAAAAACTATTAATATATATGTATAGATATATATGTATATAGATCTATATCTATGTAATAGGAGCAGCAGCAGACATAGTAGCAATTTAATCGGCATATGTTTTACAAAACAAGTTTTATATTTTCTTTCACTTTTAAAGAAAAGTGTTTTTTCAATTTGATTATATTACGAAAGTGTACAAATTATATAACTATATAGCGTGTCGGTGTATTTAATATATAGATACTTATATGTACAGTACATCTTGCAAAATATAAATTTTAACATCCTTAAATTTTTTTTTTTTTTTTATTACGAAAATATTATTATGTGGTTTGAATTGATTCTATTAAGGATATGGAGGATAATGCGAAGGATATATGAAAGGATGTTTTTTTTTTTAAATTAAATGTGTTGAAGCAGTTGTTCATTTCATTTTTTTTTTTTTTTTTTTTTTTGTTACATTCATGTAAATGAATGTTTTATATATATTTATATATACGTATATATATATACATTATTCACATTTACACATTGAATTTTTATAAGTGTAATTTTGTTGTTTTTTTTTTGTAACATAGATAAGTAATAGATTTTTTGTGATGTTGTAGAATTTAGTGAAGAGATTCCCTGGAAATATTTTAATATTTTATCCACGTGCTATTAAAATCTTTAGGGAAGAATATGTATATATATATCCATGACAAAGTTTGGAGATGTAATAAATTTTTTTTAGCGTTTTTAAATAAAAAAATAAACATGAAATAATTTACATGTTAGAAATATAATTATTTGGTAGAATAAGTATGGAATAAATGAATATATACATTATTTTTAAGATTGCGAAATTCTTTATTGGTTGTTGTAGATGGGGGTGCGATTATATGGAATTAAGCTTGGGCGAAAGTTTTTTGGTTGAATGAGAAATCAAAATAAGATGATAAATCATGTAGGTAATACTAAATAGAACAAGTGTATCATATTGAATAACAATTCATCTTAAATTATATTTTATCAGTATGTATATGGTAGTAAAGTATTTTATTATAAATTATTATGTAGATATTAACCGATATGTAAATCATGTCATTTTCAACATGTTAAACATTAAATTTTTTTTTTGTTTTACAATATTTATATATATATTTATATATAGTATATCCTTAAGTGTATCCTTAACTTAATCCTGATGAAAAACTGAATAAAAACATTAATCATATAAGTAGATAACATTTCATAAAAATATGATCTGTTATCTATCAGAACTACTATATATACATATTACATATATATATACATAACAATTTCTTCTTCTTTAGCTGAAAGAATCTTAAAACGTCCCAATTATTTCATAATTATAATAATGGCATTTTTATAGAATTGCAACATACAGTGATACACTTTGTTTTTTTTTTTAATAATTTTGAAACCATCAGTAACATATGAAGAAGATAAAAGGAAACTATATGAAGACACTTTTGAATTTAAACTTGATTCTTTCAAGCCAAATACATATTCATTTCATTGTTTTTGTACTTATATCCTATCTTATCCTGTATTTTACCGTACTCATAGTATGTATTTTTTTTGTTTGTTTTTAAAAGGCAACCAGCAGTGTTTTTAAGGCTCCTTTTTGTTGTTTTTGTTTTTTTTTTTTTTTTTGTTTCTAGAGCAACATCCAAACTAAAATAATCTTTTATTTCTTTCAACTTCCTTTCAAACATTTTCTTATAATTATTTTTATATACATATAGTTATTGTAATATGTGGACTATTTCTATTTTATACATACATATATGTATATTTAAATGAATATAAATTCGAATACATGTAAGTATAGTAAAGTACTTATACTTATCAATGTATCATAAAAATAAAAATAAAAAAATCCGCTTCCTTCCAATTTTTTATTTTATGTTTTTTTTTTTTTTTTTAATGTATTTTATCCTCATGCCATGCCATGCCATTCACTTCAATGAACACCATTTGTTCCCTGTCCGTACATATATACATTACATATATATATGCATAGATGAAATGAGCAGATGTTTTATTGTAAAATTGGTAAAAATGGTAACCTGAAGGTAAAAAAAAAACAAAGAAAAAAATAAAAACATTCAAATACTCATACATGCAAGCAATTTTTTGTATTTTTATTAAATTGGTTTTTGTTGTTATAATTTTGTTCAGACTTCTTTAGCTGCAGAATTAAATCTTACTTATATCTTAAGAATCTGAATCTGTAAATATGTTATTATACCCGTATGAGTATATAGTCAAAGGGTATAATAAATTTGCCATTACGTTTGTGACGCAGAGTAGGAGGGAGGAGTAGATATAGACTCAAGTGTATGGATCGGATCAGAATCGAAAAATAAATCGATTTAGCGATGTATGTCCGTCCGTCCGCACGATAACTCAAAAACTCAAGGAGCTACGATTTTGAAATTTTCGCAAATTCAATTTTTTTGCAATAGCCGTTATCGCTATTTAAATCCAGTCATTTTGGTCCATGGGTTCGGGTAGCTGTCATACAACTTCTTTTTTTATATGAGTATTACTCTACACCTATTACAGCTGCGTGTCTGAAATTTTGCCAAAAGTAATTAACCTGATGATATAATGTATATATTACGGTCATACGGGTATCCCAGAGTTGACACAGTCTACTCTACTACACTCTTCCTTGTTTTTTTTTTTATGAATAGGTATTGGACGAAATTACTCTTTAATATTGGCATATTAAAAATTTATTGAGTTCACTGTTTTTTAATTTTTTTTTTTTATTTAATTAAGTAATAAAAATTAAATGTTGAAAAAAAAAATTGCTTCTATAAATATTTATTAAAGGGTTAGATGGAGTGATTAAAAATTTTATTAGTTAAAGTTATAGTTAAAATTTAATGAACATACATACTTTATTATGCATACTTTAGTTATATAACTATAGTTGGTAACTAAATTATTAAAATTTTTTTATATATGTACTTATAGATACTTATATGAAAATTTTATTAGTTTTTGAAAGTATAGAATATCTTTCACTAAATATAATTAAAAATTGAATTTTACAAAAATTTTAGAATATAAATTGTATGTTTAAAGATTTTATTAGTTTTAAACTTAAATTTTAGAAATTTTTTTTTTAAATTTACTTAAAAGATTCTTTACTGCGAATCAGAATCAGAATCAAAATTCAATTTCTGAAAAAATATTTGAAAGCATGAGTGCATACACGATTTTGTATAAGGAGCTTCATTCAACACTGTTAGTAATTCTTGAGATAGTTATATGAATCGTCCCTCTTACTTCTTTTTTGAACT
Source organism: Dolichopus griseipennis (assembly GCA_963082915.1). NCBI lineage: Eukaryota > Metazoa > Arthropoda > Insecta > Diptera > Dolichopodidae > Dolichopus > Dolichopus griseipennis. The sequence continues at coordinate 1,829,557 of OY720444.1, forward strand.
TAGTTAATTAGATTTTGATTGAAGTTTTAATGAATCTAAAGTTTTCACTAGAAATTCAATTAGTTTGTCCTTGAGATATGCTTTCCTTGAATTTTTTCTAAATTTCCGATAATTCATGGAAATATTTTAATTTTTAATTAGTTTTATTGTAATATTTTTTTATTCTTTAATGTATAAATTACGTATATATATATATATACATTTATTAATATTTATTAAAATATAATTAACTTATTTGATAAGTACAATGTAATTATCTTAACAGGTTTCACTTGCTGTCAGTACCAGATTAAATTATTAATTAAGTACTTTGTAGATTTTGGCCAATATTAAATATAATTAAATATTGGCCAAAATCTACAAAGTTAAAGTCTGCAGTTGAACAAAGTAAATACAAAGTCTGCAATGGGATTATGAGTCATATATTTAAATTTATTTGGTTGATTTTTGAATCTTATAAGTAAAAAATTTATTAAAATAATTCTAAAGATTGCAGCCAGTGATTGAAGGCGGAATGCGTGGGATTTATATATTGTATAATAATATTCATCAAATAAATTAGATGGAGAATAGTTTTAAATTTTTCAAAATTAAAATAGTTTAATATAAGTTCTATTTAATATAATTAGACTGAAATTCCGATACATTTTTTAGTTATTTTCATTAATCAAGACACAAATGTATCTTCTACCTTTATTATATAAAACTATACGCGCGATAAAATATTCTTAATTAAAAATCAATTTTTCAATTATAATTAATGACTTAAACCAAAAGACTTAATATTTCAAACTGAGACATCATTCTATGTATGACATGTAATCTATATTGTCTTTTTATTAAAGCTATCTTTTTTTAAGAAATCTTATTTATAAAATCTAATAAAATTGAATTATATTAAAGAAAATTTCAAACTAAAAAAAAACTTAAAGTACAGCAAATTAAAGTAGTTAAAAAAAGTAGTTAAAAAAAAAGAACATACTCTTGTTTTAAATTAAAAATTTTTTAATACTGTATATTATGCTAGTAATACATTAATTTTTATAGCTCCTTATAGTACTTTACTACTTATATACTATTTTTTATGACTCTTTTTTATATATATATATATATATATATATTTATATATATATGTTCATAAGAACATATACATTTATTATATTATAAAATTTTACTTATATAAAAAAAAATATGTTTTCTTTTTTTTAAGTATTAGTGAAATTCAATCTTTGGTCTTGTACTTCAATGCTCTTTAATAAAAAAAAAACTTTTTTATGTTTTTCTTATATTTTCTTTTTTTTTTTTCTAATTTCCACTCAACTTTTTCATAAAATAAAAAAATTGAACAAAAATTTCGATTTTTTTTAAGCGGAAACGACATGAAATGAAAGTTTCATTTTCTAATAAAGTTAAAGTATATATAATTCGATGGTTTAGAACTCAAAAATGCTAAGTAACATTTTTTCCAAAATACATTTTTTTACACCAATACTAATATCGGAAGACCCTCTTTCAGTGTATAAAATCGCTATATGTGTGCGTTAATTAGTTTCTGAGATCCTTTTACTACAAAAAGGTTAAGTACAAGGACGAAGAATACAAAAATGCTATGTGCTTTCTTAGAATGTTTGTTCTAAAAATAAATGAATACTGATTAAACAAAAATATGCTAAGTACGGCACTTAGAACCACCACAAAATTTATAAACTAATCAAATACAACAAATGCTAAGTGCTTACTTAGAATTTGTGTACTACAAATATATGTATGCAAAAATGTTAAGTGCACAAAATATACAGACTTTCCTTCCAAAGTTAAAAGGTAATTTAAGTAGTTTTTAAAGAAAAAACCTTAAAATTAAAAAACCTTTGGCGCAATCTTCTAACTTGCACGGATCTTTTTCTGCGAGTTTTCTAACTTTCAAAACGCTTCTTCTTGTAAAATTATAAATTTGTTACTTAGCACTTTTGCGCTCTAAACCATCGAATTATTGTATATATGTATGTAATATGTATATAAGTTGAAAAATTTTCGTATATTTAAATTTGGAGAAGTTAAGGTTAAAGAAAATAAAATTCATCATAAATTATCCATCTATAAATAAAAAAAAAAAAAACTTTAGGAACAAGTACTTAGGAACCACTACTATATAAAGCTCTATATATCTTACAATATACAATTACAAAATAAAAATCGATTTTCAAAAATAACTTTTATTGGGCTTACTGCGTTTGTTTTTGTATTCTAAAAAAAAAAAAAAAATTCCTTTAGTTTTTTGTATTTCGAACTCAAAGTCACGTAAAAGGACACTCATAAAATATATATTTTGTACAAAAATGGAAGGATATAAAAAAATTTTTCCTAATACATACAAGTATAAATGCATTACTATATATTAGAACATATATAAAGCTATTAGTAATGATATTTCAAGTTTTTATTTTTTTTGGATTATACCTTTAACATTTTAAAGTTGAAATTATTTGAAGTTTTTTGATTTTTTTTCTGAAAGCTATAAAATTTATAGATTTTATGCATTTCCTGAACAATACCTGAACATATTAGCTTAATAAAGGTTTTATACTGTTCTTTGTGATGTATATACGTACATATATACACTCATGAAACAAAGGTATAATCAAAAATTTTCAAAATAATTAACGATTTCCGTTTTAATTCAAGTAATTTTGGATTAGATTAAAAAAAAAATCGATTGAAAAAAATTTATTTTAAGAATTTTTGTATATGTAACCTTCAACTTGTAAATTCTGTTCGGACTTTAGATATTATACAGGAAATTTTAATATATATATATATATATATACGTATAAATACATAAGTTCTATTTTTGAATTAAATTGGAATTAAAACTTATTCTTTGATTAACTTTGATTAATAATTTTAATAATTAAAATCGAAATAAAATTTTACAAGTTTTCGAATCACTTGTGATTCATTTGTTTTTTTCAGAAGAAGTTTGGAATTTTATCTTTGATATTTATAAATGTAAATAAAAAATTAATAAGCGTGTAATATAATTATTTAAACAGAAATTACATAAAAAAACACACACTCTCACCCTTCTTTTACTTTGTAAGTACAAATCACAGTATGGTTCTTGTGGTTATGTAATTTAAATATAACTATATTTGTTCTATACGTCATAGTGTTATATCATTATATTACTATATTATTATATATATATAGTAATTAATAACAATGTAGAAAAAAATAATTAAAAAAATAAATAATTACACCAAACTTTATGTAATAATGATTACAAGACAAATATTTAACAAAAGAAACTTTTTTGTTTTTTTTCATTATTTATTTTTTTAATTAAAGTTAAACTTATGAAAAAATAAGAATCTTTTTTGTTGCTATATCATCCGGTATCTTTCAGATAAATATAAATAATATTTTTTATTTATTGGATTGTTTTTTTTTTCTTTTTTTGTGTATTTTTAAAATTTAAAATTAAATAAAAAAAAAAAAAAAAGTTGTGGAAAAACTTAACCGTTTTATGAAAAAAATTAAATTAGAAAAGAAAATTAATTTATTTTTTGTATTATATTTTATATAATTGATGGAATAAACTTATGGTTAAAGTCAATTTAATATGTGGAAAACCGCATTAGCTGGGTTTTTTTTTTACAAAATTATAAATTTAAATAAATGAAAATGAATTAGAATTGAGAATTTGAATTGAAAGAAATTAAAATTCTTTGGTAAACCTCAAAGTAAATACAAGTATTTAAAATATAAAAATTAGTTTCCAAGTAATTAAAAGTTTTGTATTTAAGAACTGAGACCTCACTGACTGACTATTAATTGCAAAAATATATACTTATAAATATATAAATTAAACTATTTAACTGAATTTTAATTTTAATCAATAACTTTATATTTAATTTAAATTCAATTATAAATAAATTTATTTAAAATTCAATAAAATTTTTTAAAAATAGAAAGTTAAACTATAGATTGAAAATTTATTTAAAAAAAACCATACCATTCGAAATTTTTACCACCTGTAAGTAATTAGTAATTTTTACTAATTAGGTGATTAAATTAGTTGTTTATAGTGTAATTAAAAAAATGCATTAATTATATACTCATAATAATTATTACTAAAAAAGTATTACTAATTGTACTTATTTAAAATAATATTTTATATTCAATTATATTTAATTAATCTATAAAATAAATACATTAGTATAAATTACAATTAAATTTACATAAGTACATTTATTACAACACACTAATTTAATTTATAAATATTAATTAAATATTAATTACCATATTAGATTCAAATAATAGTATCTACTAAAAAAAAAACCGTTAAGATTCAAAACTTAAATTCTTAATACTAAAGAATATTGTAACTTAATATCTTAGGCTTAAGAATTAAATTCTCGAATTGTGGGAAAATTTCTTAATTTTTGCAACAATATAATAAAAGTAATTTTATGTAAGAAAAATTTCTTACTAACAAAGTTTTCCGCAAATTAACATCCCATAAAAAATTTCTCACGCTTATCATAGGAATTTTTATCATCTTTACACAAGAACTTGCATTTTTAATAATAAATATACATAATAATTGATTTAAATTTTTTTATTATTCAAATATTTAAAAAAAAATTAATGCATATAAATTACAAGTAAATTTTACATATTTATAAAAAATATGTCCCCATATCATTATATTATCGGATATATGTTACACAATCCTATTTACAATATTGATCCTGCAACTGACCCTTTTCTTCATTTTTATTAATAAAAAATTCCTTTAATTGTATTTATTTTAAAAATTATCCTGGGAATTTTTTTTTTCTATTGAAGAAAATCATTAAAGCATTACGATAGATCGCCCACTATATATATATATGTTTAATACAAAATTCTATTCTGAATTTTAGAAGAGGAACGAAGAAAACCCTAAAGAATATCCAGGAGTATATAATAAAAAAAATAAGGAAATATAAATTTCCATATTGTTCAATTTTAAAAAAGAAAATAAATAAAATTCAAATTATCCGCTTATATACAATATAAAATGATATGTCGTCGTCCCCCAAAAACTAAACAATATTTATTAATATGTATATATATAATTTTAAATTAAAGGTGAGTTAGTTGTTCCATCACTCAACAAAAAAAAAAAAACGAAATAGAAATTAATTCTTCCTTAAAATTTTGTAGGGAAGCGTTATGAGAAAAAAAATATAAAGTACAAGGGCATATGTGTTATATATATGCATATATATATTTGAAAGTAAGAAGAAGATTAGTACATCGAGTTATTGTATATATATATAAGTACTTACTATCGGAATTTCTCTTTAATAAATGCAGGGTTCAATACAAAAAGGGATAGAAATAAAATGAAAAAATTCATATCTCACATTTTTGAAGCCGATGCATTTTTTTTTTTACCTTTAATTGCAAGGGTATTTACAAAGATTAATTTAAATAAACATATAACTATATAATATATATACATAAAATACGAGGTACCTATATCATTACAAACAAATTACATATTATCATATCATGGTTTTATTAGGATGTATTGTGATGTATTTTTTTTGAATTTAAAACCCTTGAAGCTTTAGAAAAACTTAACTTCCCACCTTCCGTAAGTTTCACGCGAGAATGAAAAAATAAATTGAACTGAAATAAACTTAGAAATTAAATTTGATTAAATTCGGAATTAGTTTCGAACATGTTCGGAGTTATATTTGATCAAATTCGGAAAAAAAAAATCGATCGTGTATGGAATTAAATTCAATCATGTTCTGAATAAATTTCGATTATATTCAAAATTAACTTTGATCATGTTCGAAATTTATTTAGACCATGTTCGGAATTACATTTGATTAGAAGCAACGTACAGCATTTTGAGTAATCTAAAAGAAGAATGGAAAAAAACAAGGAAAACTATTTGCAAAAACTTAAATTGGTTACCTTTTAATTTTACATCATGAATATGCAAAAGTTGACCAACATTTTTTTTTTTTATTGTAATTTAAAAGATTTTAAGAAGGGGAAAATAAATATTCAAAAGTTTTTTTTTTCCCAAGTTCAGTTGCAATATACAAACAATTAGGGATCAATTGTTATCAAATTTTCCCCTTTATTTTTTTTTAGTTCAAACAATAAAAGAAAAATACCTTTACAACAAATTTTATTTTACATGCACTTTTATTCAATGCTGTTTTGTGTATATATATGTGTAAGGATCTGAAATTTTTTTATTAAAGGAATTTCACTTAATTAATCCTATAAAAAAAAAATTTGTGCATTCAATATCAGGAACAAAAAAATTTCTTCACATTAATATAACCAGCTCTAACTAAAGTTATTTTCAGTCACCAGAAAAACTTGAATGCTCTTGTAAAACTTTCCTTAACTCTTAATATTTTTGTAGAAAAAATTTTATACTGGTCTCTTTACAGTAAAATCAACATTAAATTAACACTAACAGCCGCAGTGACAATGTCTGTAAGCTTTGAACTAACCGATCCCGATAATTTGTAACTATGAAACTTTGAGAATTAAATTCATGTATATTTGATCGAACATAGTTTGTAGTATGCAAAATTGTTAGCCTGAAGTTCATAAAATCCAACAGGATATTACAGATAAGAGGCTTAAATTGGATTGGTTCGTAACATGCTTTAACATTGTAATTTTATATAACAATTTTTTTTTTAAAACCCGTAAAAAACCAAATTGCCATGGAAACTGCTAAAAAATTATTATTATCGAAATGTCAAAAGCAAATGTCACACAGCGAATACCAATATCGTGTATTATCCTTTAAAATTCACCTACAGGTTATTAAAAGGAATCATTTCATAGGAATTCGTTACACGATTAAAATTTTTGAATTAAATATTACAATCCTTTAAATTTCCAATAAGTTCGATATATCTTCTATGTACTGTGATCATAATTTTAAAAAATACTTATATAAATTACTTTTAATTTTGTTCTAGTTTTTTTTTGTTTTTTAAAATGTATGGTGTGTAAATAGGAAGTAGACATTAATTACAACAAAAACTATTAAGGAAAAATTCTTATCCCTAATTTCTTAAAGAGGAAAAAAAAAAAAAAACAAAAATAACAACAAAAAAAATCTGGATATTTAAAAAAAGAAAAAGTTTTTCAAAAAAAAAAATTCGCATAACAATAATAATAAATTCTGATTCTTTTGTCCTTTAGAAAATTACTTAAGAAACTATTTTTCAGTAATTCCTTCCTTTTAAATCAATTGTGAACGGATATTTTTGCAAAATTGAAAGGACAATACCTTGAAAAAAAAAAGGTTTATAAGTATATATATATAATTCCGTGTGAATTTTTTTTTTGTGTTATGATTTTCCCCCTCTTATTTTTTGCCCTACTTATATACACATATAATATTCATAAGATCTCTTATATATAAAATATCTTTCTGACTTTAAGATGCGAAGGATTATTATTATTGTTATAAAATGAAGACGAAGTGGACCCAAATAATTTCATCATATATTTTTTTTTTCAAATCTTTTAAAGTTTTTCAGTACCCAGTTCACATTAAATTGTATTTGGTTTGGGAAATAAAATATATGTATATATATTTAGTTCTGGAGGGGTTAAATTTTGTCTTGATAGTATTTTATACTTAATTTAATATTTACCTGTGTGCAGAAAAAAGGATTTCATTTCTTTTGAAAATGATAAGGTCCTGAAAAATATAACCCAAAAATGGAAAATTAAATAATTTTTTTAAGAATCTGTAAGATAATGAATTAGAATATTATTGTATACGTGTATATTCATATTTTGAACTCTTTTTTTTTTTTTTAAGGATCTTTTCCAGGATTATATGAAGCTGAAAAGGTACAAAATATTTTAAAAGAAGAAATATAATGGTTATTTATTTTGGAATCCTCTTACTTTTCACATTTATATATATATATACATATATCTTTGAATACCTTTGTATAGGTATACTTACATTTGATTAAATTTTTGGGTCCGTTCGGGAAAAACTGTGTTTTATTTTATTTTAATCTGGGATCAAATTTTATTTAAAATTCTCATAATGTGATTTTTAAGTGAATCGCATAGATAAATCTCTAGTATTCAAATTTTTATCTATATATATTTAAAATAATTACAATATAAAGAAAGTGTATAACAAAAGGAAGAGAATATAAGGAAGTTGGAAAATTTATTTGGAAAGGTCAAAATTTTTGCTTAATTTTTAGGGAATCCCTACCGTAGGTAAAAAATCAATTATAAAAAAGGACACAATGAGTAGATAGTTAATCTTTACGAGAAATTAATTCTGAAAATTACTTTAATTTCTCATAGGAAAAACTTTTTAAACTTTATTCTATTACCTGCCTTTATTATAAATTTTTTATTTTATTTTAAGATTGTTTTGCTTAGAAATTGAAATTATTTAAACTTATCATACTTATTTACGTAAATAAATCTTAAAAGTTTTCTATAATAAATAGACGTCTGGTAAATATTTATTAATATGATCCAGTATGATATGATGAAGCAGCATCTTTTTATAGATTCAAAATGATGAAATTCAAATTTATTTGAATTCAAATAAAAAATCTTTTTTTAAAAATTTATTTCACTTTTGAATTTAATGAAACAAAATCACTTGGAAGTAATTAAAAATATAATATCTAGTTGGTAGACATACTTATAAGAAGCATTCTTCTATGTCTGTTTATAAGTAGACATACATAATTCATATCAGGTTTTATTATTTCTAATCAATATTAATACTATACTGAATACTGAGTATAATATCTTAAAATTTATTGATTTTATATAAGTAATTAATAATTTATAGAAGAAAATTCATAAGATATATTTCATTATTATTTCTATAAACATATTAATTTTAAACAAAACTTATTGGAATAGAATAAAACTTATATACGAGTATATATGAATAATTTATTATCTAATATAAACAGGGTGTCCGTGACTCAAGTACGCGCACTACTCTCAGTGATTGGGGGCATTAAAACAAACAAAAAATTGTACTGGAGAGGGGGGTCTATTGTGGACCCTTTTCGAGATACGAGGATAGAGAGATAAAAAAAAAAATCAATTTTGTAGAGTAAGTTGTTAGCTTTAATTTTTGTGTGCTAATGAAGTTATGAAGGTTCAAAATGATTTGACATATGACACCCTGTATATTGATAAGTTATTAAAATATTCTAAGGGCATATGGATAAAAAATTTATTATGTATAAGTAAATGAAAATCAATTATCCGATTTTTCGAAACAATATGGTTAATCTTAATAAATTGATTATATATAAAAATTTTTACTGAACATATTGGTATATATACTTACAATACAATTAATTTTAAATTTTGCACAGTTTTTTACAATTATATATAATATATATATATTTTTTTTATATTAATTACTTTTGATTTTATATTAGTTTCATAATAATCATGAAATAATGACCAACATTGAATTTAAGATTTTTCGTTTTTTAAATCAATGACGCAAAGTCTGTTTACTAATGACTTTTTTTAATTCATTTGTTTTTTTTTTCGAAAATTATAAATCACTATTCACTTTATATTTCAAATAAACTATTCACTTTTCGATAATTCGAAATAAAAGGGAAGAAAAAACCTGGTTTTAATTAATTTTGTCTGTCTGTTGATTCGATAAGTTTTTTTTTTTAAACTTATTACATATTTGGATAAATCCCATATGGGATCAAGTTAGATGAAATTTTCGAAGTTCGCAAATTTTAAAGTCTTATAAGATTATTAAAAGTTTTACAAGTAGGTAAATATAATAAGTTTATTTAATTTTAACAATTACTTCATAATACATGTTATGCAATATTTCGCACTTACCTCAATGAATTATACTTATTAGCTTTTTTTTAAGCTAATTATTATGTACTAATTAATTTCGAATTGTTCAATGAAAATTTGTTAGTAAAGCGTATAAAATGATTTTAATTATGAATTATAGTTTTTTTTTTTTTTTTAACATTTTACGAGTATCTTTAATTTTTATCTGGACATTTTTACTTTAGTACTTATATACTTTATGTAATAAGTTAAATAAATGTGTAATAGTTTAAGTTGTTATCTGAAAATTATTTTTACATAACTTTAAATGATTTATTTTGTGTAAAATATGCAAAATTTATACATTAATTAATTAGAATCTGTTCAAAATTATATTTAACTGTGATTTTTTCTAAATTTTAATGTGATAAGTCTTACTTATATAATATTTTGGAATATTTTAATATTTGGCTAGTGTATTAAAGTTGAGATTTATTAAAATTGAAAATTAAAATTAATTATATTTAATTTAAAATTAATAATTGTATATAATACTTTAATTATCAAGTATAAGTACATGAGCTTAGTAACTAAGAGTTACAAACATGAACTTAATTCTTATCTATTACACGTGGATACACGTGGATGTTATAATGATGATTTATATGGATGATTTGTATTATACAAAATTAATGTGGGGATAACGTAGATCAAGTTATAAAGTTAAAATCATCAAAATATTAAATAATAATCCTATAACACTTTATTGATAAAAAAGAATAATAGCAAATAAACTATGTAGAAAAAAGAAAAAACAAATAATGAAGAAAAGAAAAAGAGTGCAACAGTATGCAGCAACAACAGCATTCATTTCTCTATATGTGACAGGATACAAGCTGGCAATAGGAGCTTCTTTTCAAATAAAAAGTTGTTACAGTCCAGATTGTTATCAAGGCAAACAAAGCTCATAATATACAAAACTATAATACGACCAGTACTTAGATATGGATGCGAAATATGGACGTTAACTGTAGCAGATGAAAACAGACTAAGAGTCTTTGAAAGAAAAATCTTACGGAAAATTTTCGGTACCAGAAGAATAGAAAACGGCGAATATATAAGAAGAAATAAGGCGGAAATTCAAGAGCTCATTAAACAGGAAGACATCGTCAGATTTGCCAAGGCACAAAGGCTGCAATGTGCCGGGCACATGATGCGAATGAGCGAAAGCCGATCGCAAAAGCGAGCCTTCAATATTAAACCTGATCTAAGAAGAAGTAGAGGTAGGCCACGTTTGAGATGGATTGATAATGTTGAAAATGATGCTCGAGTGTTGCAGGTTGGAAATTGGAGAAGTGCTGCTCAAGATCACGATGCGTGGCGAGATGTTGTGAAGAAGGCCAAAGTTCACATCGAGCTGTAGCGCCACAAGAAGAAGAAGAAGAAGAAGACTTTATTGATACATTTTATCTAATTAATTGACTATTAAAAATATATCATGCTTATAACTATCATACTTTTACACTATTATATTATATAAGAGTTATAATTTTAAATAATATATAAAAGTTATAGTTTCTGAATTTCTGAAGCTCTTATCTAGAAATTGATTTTTTGAAATCTTATATCTATTTGGAATCAAAATTATAAAATACTTTTAAATATAAGTTTTCTTTAACTTTTGATAAGTTTTTTAAACCTGTGTACCTGTACAAGTATATATATACCCACCTATATAATTGTGATAATTTGCATAAGCATATAAATTTTGATTATCGAATTAAATTACAAATTACAAAAATATAAAAAAAATAAAATTATTTATTGTAATAAATAAAATTGAAATTAATTTTTTTCCAGTAAACAAAATTCAGCGAAAAATAATCAGGTTTTTTTAATAAGTTTTTTATTTTTCTTTTGAATTAAGTAATCGTGATTAAAAAAAATTATATCTTTCGTTTTGTTTTTCTCTAACTTTTTTTTTGAATTAATGCGTTCAGCGCAGTAATTATAATTTATAAAGGGAAAGCAGTTTGATTGTTTTTTTTATTTAATATTTAACTGCGATTAAGTTTTTAATCTATAAATACACCCACACTGAGTAAATAAAAAACAAATTTTAATAATTATACTTATTCATTATGCAGTTTATAATTATTTTTAACATTTCGTTATTGTTTTTTTTTTATTTTAAATATTTACTTACAGAGATTAGTGTATGTATAAAATGTTGAAAATGATAATAACTTAGTAATGCGTTCAGTGAGAAAAATCAAAGTAATGGAATGCTCTATTTAAATAACATCACTTACAAATTAAAAATTTACAAAATTTATATGCATTTAAGTATAGAGTTAGAAAATTTAATTAGAGATTAAAAGTTTTAAAATGTTTTTATAGTATGTATTATGTTTTTGAGCAATTTAAACTTGAAAGTTGAAAATAAAAATCACTCCGTTGTTATGGTAACCGTTGTCAAAATTTATGAATTATTATGACGTGTCTATTTTGGATTTTAATTAGGTTTTGATCCGTATTAGTGTACTAAAACAAGTTCAAAAAGGTCCTGAGTTCTAAAATTCTGTGCTGAGTTTGTAACTCCTTCATTGTATTTAAAGATCAGTAGGTATTTGTTGCTACAAACTAAGAAACCTCGACCAATGGATAAACGTGATCACATTTCTAATAAAACATTTCTAATGAAAAACTTATTAGAAAAGGAAATTTTCTTTTGAAAAATAAAATTTTAAATGAATTTATAAAGCGTTTTTTTTTTTAAATAATTGTGTAAAAAAATGTGATAATTAAGTTGAGAAGGTTAAGAGCAGTTAAACCTATAGACAGTATATACTTGTATAGGTATGAACATGTAATTAACTTTTATTTTATTTTTGTATAAATCTTTTTGCAATAACTAATTGATGTTTTATTATAAGTAATGTTTGTTTTTAATTTGTTTTTGTTTTAAACTTCAATTTAAATCTTAAGTCTTATACAAGGTATAACATAATACATATATTATAAAATTTATTTAATATATGTATTAATATACTAAAGGTACATTAATATTTTCTAAAAAATTCAATTAAGGATTATTCTGTTCTATTTTTAAATAAACTTTTAATAAAAACAGTTATTTAAAAAATGTTTAATCCACCTTTACACATTATAATACTACATAATCTATACCCAATAAGTGTTCAACTTCCTCAACCATTTTAAGATAAAACAATATAAACTTACTTGCATTAAAAATATTAATTAAAGTGTTAAAAAAAATATTAAACTTTTTTTTTTTTATTTTGTAATTAAAAACAAATTAACTCAAGGTGGTGTCGGGAGAATCAATTCAACTTGGTTGATTTTGACATTTTTCAATTCCACTCAAAAAGTTCCCGGTGTCGGCTAAGTCAATTGAATTAGTTTCAATTAATTGAATCAAGTTGTTTCAATTTTGATTTTTTGACAACAGAAATATCAGTATTATAAAAATAATTTAAACGAAAAATTTTTTTTAGTTTTTAGACGGTTTATTTTGTGCTGCATTATATTTACTACTAATAATTTTTGCAATGAGTTTTTTGTGGTTGCTTCCATTAGATTGATTAATTTTTCTAAATTTTTTCCTGTTGCTGAAACATTTTTTCCTGAAAATAATAAATAAATATTTTCATATTTATATAAATTATTTATCTTTATTTACCTTTCTAAATTACTCATTTTAATTTTTCTTTAAATTTTTAAACACAAACAACGCCAATAACAGAATAAATTTAACAGAATAGATTTAAACATAAACAACGCCAATGCCATAATGTAATTTCAAACACAAAAATGTATTTGAATTTCAAAGTCGACTCAGACGACTTTAAACAACACAAATTGATTTCCCCGACACCGATAGTTGACTCAAATCGACTTAAGTTGAAAGTCAAAAAAAAATTGATTCTCTCGACACCACCTTCATTGTAAACGTATATACGTTAATTAAAGATGTCAGAAATAACTTTGTAAAAATATATCAAATAATAATGGAATGCCAATTACTTATCAATTTAGTTAAAAAGTTAATTAAAGAATAAGTATAAATCATCAATAAAAAATTCAAATTCAAATTTAATTAACTTATATATTTTATTTTATTTTTTTCAGTATAAATAATAATTCTAATAATATGTTCTACAGAAATATTATATAGATATAGTTAGTATAAAATAACAAAAGTGTACAACTTAAACATTATTTCAACATAAAATATAAACACTAAACATATGTTAATAATATATACATAAAATTAATAAAATAAACTAAACAAAAGTTTGTTATACGAGTACATACAATATTAAAATATATATTTCTTACATACTAACTAATCAAACCATTCAAATCAATCAAAATAAAATTCAATAAATTTAATATGAAAATCAATTAATTAACTTGAAAAATAAAATTGAAAGTTAATAAAACTTTAACATTTTAAATATATAGTGAAATAAAATATTTATTAATTAATTGAAAATCTAATCTAAATTGAAACAAATTATAAAATAAACGAATAACTAAAAAAAAAAAGTACCGTTATTAATATTAATATGTATATACTTAATAATATACAATAAAAAAAAACTTTAAATATTATTATATAATATAGAATATCAAATTAAAATAACAATGTGTATACATATATATAATTGAATTTAAAAATGATTTAATTACTTTCAATTAAAAATTTATAACAATTTTTTTATATTGCATTACTTTTACATGCATTTTTAATGCATTCAATTTAATTCAAACAATATAAGTATATATATACAATAATATATTCATTCCAGGATACTTTTAAAATATACATACATTAAATACTTACAAATATATAACAAAATATATATTTAAAAAAATTGTATATATATATATATATGGAAATTTTTTATGTTTACATAAATATATGCATAAGGAAGTTATTTACTTAGAATTCAGTAGAAGAAGAAGAAATAAATTTTTAAATTCGTGGGAATTTTTTAATATTTAAAACACATTCTGATACACTCATCTTTTACATAACAATAAAAAACCGAATAGAACAAGAATATATATACATATATATATATATATATATACCTCATTTCGGATCCCTTTTTTTTTTTTTTTATTATTATTTAACACTTACGATAATAATAATAATAAAATTTTACATCAGTAAATAATACATGTATATAAATAAAAAACATTTTATGTAATCAAATTAAAAAAAAAAGAGAAGAAGAAGAAGCAAAAAAAAAAGAGAAAGAGAAAGAGAAAGATTTTACTTATCAAGAAGTTTTATAATAACTTATTTAAGAATTAAAACATTTTCTGATCGGGATCCAGAATTTAGAAAATAATAAAAAAAAAAACATCTTGGTTTTTTTTTTTTTGTCATTCGTATGTTTGAAATAGACAAAGTAGCAGCAGAGTGAAAGGGAAACGACAGACAGATTTCTTAAGAACTGTTTTTTAAAAAATTTGGTTTTTTTTTGTTCTACGAGGTCTTGGAGCACATTTTGACGTGCTTCTCTGTATAATAACTCATTTCTAATTTGCGGGGAGTCAAGAGTTCAAAAAAAATAAAATAAAATGGGTAATTCTTCATCTCATACACATGAACCTTTAGATAGGGGATTTACGAGGGGAAAATTTGGAGATGTTAAAAATCCGGTAAGTTTAATTTTTTTTTTATTTTTGTTTTTATTATTTTTTTTTTGTGGGAATTCCAAAAATTTACCCAAGTTTTTTTTTATTTAAAAATTTTATGACTTTATAAAATGTATAAATTAATTATAATACTTAAGATATATGTAATTTTAATTTATATCTATATAGTAAAATAATATATGTATAATTAAGATATAGTAAAATAATATAGAATTATTCTAAGCTTTCTTGGAAAATGTATGAATGGCGGTGTGTTTGTGTTAATAAAACTTTTAGTTTTTTTTTAACTATATAATTAAATTATTTTAATAGTTTTTCAAATGAAATCATAATTTTATGGATATTTTATAAATTTATATTATTGTTTTTTTTTTTTAATATATAAATTTTATAATAAATAAGTTATCAAGTGAAACGACTTAAAACGAAATTGAAATGTAAATAATGTGTATTTTATTTATATGTATTTGTATATAAAAAAAAAATTGAAATGTTTGCAAACAAATTTGTTTTTGTTTACCTTTTTATCATACTTTGGAAAAACTTTGGAAAAACTTGTTAAGAATTTTTATTGATAAGAAAATTTGATAAAAAATTTAATTTTTTACTTCATAACTTAAGTGTTAAATTTTATTAATAGAACTAATTTTTATACCTATCTTAAGATTATTTGACGACACCTTTTGAATCTTATCATTATGATATCACATAATATTATTAAATTAATTATTATCATAATATAGATACTTATTTATATAAAATGATTATATAAGTTAATAAGTGATTCTTTCTATTTAAAATTAAAATTATTCCATATTTATGATAAAAAGTTTTCAATATAAAATTTTAATTGCATACAGGGTGCAGTTTTTTTTTATTTTTTACCATTTCATTTAAGTTTTATCAAAGTTTGTAATAAATTGCAATGATATTTACTAATGAGTAATGAATAATCATTATTTATATATTAGTTTACATTTAAATTTTAATTAATACCAAATATGATTAAACTTTCGTTTTAATTAAGAAAAATTTTAAATTTCTCCAAAGCAATCAATTATTAAATTATTATTAATCAATATGTCAAATTATATGACAACAATTATTAAATTATTATTAATTCGGCAAAAAAACAAAATATAAATAAAATAATTTCAAAATTTAAAATTATAAATAAATAAAAATTAAAATTCCCAAAAAGTTTTTTCAAAACCAACCCATACGAAACAAAATTATGATTTCTATTGAAAATGTTTCAAATAAATTGCTATTATATACAATTTGCAATTTTAATAATTTTATAAATTTAATAAAAATTCAAAATTTATTTATTTTTTATATATAAATTTTAGAAAGCGGCATCATTTAGATTTGGTAAACGTTCACCAAAAAAAATGGATCGTTTAAGAAGATCATTTCGTGATTCATTTCGTCGTAGAAAGGAACATGTACCAGAATCATCAAAACCACATCAATGGCAATCTGATGAACAAGCTGTACGTTCAGCCACTTGTTCATTTCAAGTTAAATATTTAGGATGTGTTGAAGTATTTGAATCTAGGGGTATGCAAGTGTGTGAAGAAGCTTTAAAAGTTTTAAGGGTTAAGTTTTATTTTTATAATTACTTAACTACTATAGTGATTATTGATTAATTACTTACTTACTTACTGGATCCTAGAACCCCTGGTGGGGCATAGGGCGTCAACAAATCCTCTCCACCTTTCACGATCCTTAGCAATTCCTTTTAGCTGTAACCACGTTTTGCGTTGCTCTTCTGCCTCTTTCAAAACAGTACTTCTCCATGTTTTCCTTGGTCTACCCAGTCTTCGTTTTCCTTGTGAATTCCACTCAAAACATTGCTTTGCTATGTTTTCTTCTGGCTTTCTCAAGGTATGT
>OY720444.1:1847195-1935865 GCA_963082915.1 Dolichopus griseipennis
ATATTTTATAAATTAATATTAATTTATTTTTTTTTAATATATAAATTTTATAATAAATAAGTTATCAAGTGAAATGACTTAAAACGAAATTGAAATGTAAATATTGTGTATTTTATTTATATGTATTTGTATATAAAAAAAGAAATTGAAATGTTTGTAAACAATTTTGTTTTTGTTTACCTTTTTATCATACTTTGGAAAAACTTTGGAAAAACTTGTTAAGAGTTTGTATTGATAAGAAAACTTGATAAGAAATTTAATTTTTTACTTCATAACTTAAGTGTTAAATTTTATTAATAGAACTAATATATATTTTTATACCTATCTTAAGATAGTTTGACGACACCTTTGAATTTTATCATTATGATATCACATATATTATTAAATTAATTATTATCAAAATATAGATACTTATTTATATAAAATGATTATATAAGTTAATAAGTGATTCTTTCTATTTAAAATTAAAATTATTTCATATTTATGATAAAAAGTTTTAAATTTAAAATTTTAATTGCATACAGGGTGCAGTTTTTTTTTATTTTTTACCATTTCATTTAAGTTTTATCAAAGTTTGTAATAAATTGCAATGATATTTACTAATGAGTAATGAATAATCATTATATATATGACAAACCTAAACTAATGATTTTAATTTTAATAAATGCAACAAATGATTACAAAAAAATATTGCAATTTAAATTTCGTTTTAATTAATAAAAATTTTAAATTTCTCCAAAGTAATCAATTATTTAATTATTATTAATCAATATGTCAAATTATATGACAACAATTATTTATTATTATTAATTTCGGCAAAAAACAAAATATAAATAAAATTATTCGTTAAAAATTTATATAAATAAATAAAAAATAAAATTCCCGAAAAGTTTTTTCAAATCCAACCCACGAAACAAAATTATGATTTCTATTGAAAATGTTTCAAATAAATTGCTATTATATACAATTTGCAATTTTAATAATTTTATAAATTTAATAAAAATTCAAAATTTATTTATTTTTTATATATAAATTTTAGAAAGCGGCATCATTTAGATTTGGTAAACGTTCACCAAAAAAAATGGATCGTTTAAGAAGATCATTTCGTGATTCATTTCGTCGTAGAAAGGAACATGTACCAGAATCATCAAAACCACATCAATGGCAATCTGATGAACAAGCTGTACGTTCAGCCACTTGTTCATTTCAAGTTAAATATTTAGGATGTGTTGAAGTATTTGAATCTAGGGGTATGCAAGTGTGTGAAGAAGCTTTAAAAGTTTTAAGGGTAAGTTTTATTTTTAATTACTTAACTACTATAGTGATTATTGATTAATTACTTACTTACTTACTGGATCCTAGAACCCCTGGTGGGGCATAGGGCATCAACAAATCCTCTCCACCTTTCACGATCCTTAGCAATTCCTTTTAGCTGTAACCACGTTTTGCGTTGCGCTTCTGCCTCTTTCAAAACAGTACTTCTCCATGTTTTCCTTGGTCTACCCACTCGTCGTTTGCCTTATGGATTCCACTCAAAATATTGCCTTGCTATGTTTTCTTCTGGCTTCCTCAAGGTATGTCCAATCCATCGCCATTTTCTCTCTCGGATCTCGACCTTAATCATCTTTTGGTTCGTTTTTTGCCACAGGTGTGTGTTGGTAATGATTTGCGGCTAACAAACGCTTAAGATGCGGCGTAGACAATATTGATTAATTAGAGAATAGTATATATAAAATCGTCGTATCTTACATAGCAATCGTATCTTTTAACTTCCAATTTACTATAATAATAATTTTTATTCCAAAATCAAAATAAATCTTCATTCCAGAATATATTAAAAATTTAATAGAAAATTTCAAGCAATAAATTAATCTATTAATAAAATCTATCTTCCAATAAAGATTTATTATTCTTATATATTATGTAAACATGTGCTTGTGCAATACATTATTTTATTTTCAAACTTAAGTAACTAAGTTTTATAGATATTTTTTTATTCTTTCTCAAGGTAATCCTAAAAAAATTTATAATTTATCTTAAAAATAATAAAAAATCGATTTTAAATATGTTTTTTTTAATAAAATAAAAACCAAATAAAACCTAAAAGTATGAATTCGGAAATAATCATGCTGTGTTGTTATTAAAAAAAATTTATTGTCAGGATTTTATTGGATTTTAAAGATCTTAATACCAAAAATACAAAAACATGAAATAAATGGCAATTACCATGCATACATATGAATAGAAAATTTATTATTTTTATTAAAAGTTTGGGTCAAGGATTAATCTATTATTTTTATGTGGGTCCATGGTTTTCATAGCAGTAGCATTAAATAAAGTAATTTCAATAAAAAAAAAAACATTATTCTAATATATGAATAAATTTGCTATTTATAACAATTTGTTTTTTTTTTTTGGTTTTTATTTTCGAAGGATGAAATTTTAACACGTATATATTCATTGATCTGAAGGATATTTTTTTTTTTTTTTAGAAAATCTTTCATGTCCTTTCAATAATAAAAAATTCCAACAAAACGAAATTCATAATAAATTAAATTTGATAAATTTTTTTTTAATATATTTATTTTACTTGTAGAATTCACGACGACGTCCAATTAGGGGTTTACTGCATGTAAGCGGTGATGGTCTTCGAGTAGTTGATGATGATACAAAAGGTTTAATAGTCGATCAAACAATTGAAAAAGTCAGCTTTTGTGCACCAGATCGTAATCATGAGCGTGGTTTTAGTTATATATGCCGTGATGGTACTACAAGACGATGGATGTGCCATGGATTTTTAGCAATAAAAGATTCCGGTGAACGTTTATCTCATGCAGTTGGCTGTGCTTTTGCTGTTTGTTTAGAACGTAAACAGCGACGTGATAAAGAATGTGGTGTTACAATGACATTTGATATGAAAAGTGCAACATTTACACGTAGCGGATCATTCCGTCAACAAACAATGACCGAACGTTTGGCAGCAAATGAACGTGGTATTGATGTTCAACAAAATAATAATGGTATACAAACGGCAACAGTTCCACCACAACCCAAACCATATAATCCATTTGCAATTGAACGTCCGCATGCAACACCATCAATGTTAGAACGTCAAGGATCATTTCGTGTATTAGGCACAATTGGTAGTCAATCACCATTTAAACGACAAATGTCATTACGTATTAATGATCTTCCGTCCAATGCCGAAAGACAAAAACAATTTTTAGATGCTGGTGGCGGTACATTAACAACACCATTACGTAGCGTTTCACCAATACCAGAAGTATCACCGCAAAAAAATCAAATCGATACCGTTAGTCAATTATGTCAAGAATTAAGTCAAGGTTTATCATTATTAACACATAATGACGATGATTATGATGATGATTTGAATTTTAATAACGCATTGAGCATTAATCAAAATATAACTACAACAACATTTACAACTGGTATTGGTAATAATAAAACTGGCACAAATACAACACCGTATTCACCAATAACACCCGTTTCACCAAATGGTATATTAAGTGGTGGTGGTGGTTTTGGTAATATTACACCACCATCATCAACAAATATTGCATCATCTGGTATCAATAATTTGGGTGAACGTATTAGAACAACCCCACCAACAGCACAAATATCACCGCAAACTAGAATTATGAATGTTTCACCACCAGTTGTCGGTGGTGGTAGTATTACAACAAATCAAATAACATCAGGTAGTACTCATATTCCAAAATTATCGCCAATACATAATATTACAACAACAACAACTAGCGGTACAACATCAAATATTAGTGGACAGCCAGAACCTAAAGTTGTTCCTATTGAAGTTGTTGCACCCTTACCGAATCCAGATCAATGGCTGGGACAAGTTGTAAAGAGTACATCACCCGCACCACCATTAAAACGTGCACCTAATATAGGTAAAATAATTTTTTTTTTTTTTTTTTTTCAAATTTTTATATTTAATTTTTAATATTTTTTTTTTTAGGAATGGCTGGTCGCGCTAAATCAATGAGTGCAGCACCAATATCAACAACAGATCCATTTGATGCTGAATGGGTTGGTGATGTTACAAATAATAAACAACCAATTACATCATCTGAAATACGTAATACAAATCCATTTATCTCACCACCAAAACCACCGGCACAAACATTTCAAGTTCAATTGTAATTATAATACATACATACAAACATACATACATACATAAATTTACTTATTTACTGAAAATATTAAGTATACTTTTTAAATTCAAATATATACTTATACTTATTTATTAAATATTAAGTAAATTAATTAAATAAATAAAAAAAAAAATATCATTCATTATCAAAAAAAAAAAACACAAAAATTTTAAATTTAAATTGAAACTTAAAACAAGTATAGAACAAATCTGATGATGAGAACCCGCTTAAAAAAAAAAACTACAAAACTATTATGTATATTCACACTTAATATTAATTAAAAATAAAATTGTTGAATACGGAATGTTGAAAATTTTCAATAATAAATTAATACAAAAAAAAAAACAAAAATATAACTAATAAATTTATAAAATTAGAAAAATATAAAATTTGTGATGAAACTTTCAGGGAAAGTAAAAAAAAAAAAAAAAAAAAAAAAAAAAAAATTGAAATCTTTCAATTATTCCAATTTATTGTTTTCTTATTTTATTTTAATATTTAAACTTATTATTTTTTTTTTTTTTTTTTTTGTTTTATATTTTAATTTTTAAAAAAAATTATTTAACTTAAGAAAAAATATTAAAACTTGAAAAAAATTTATTATATTATAATGTTTTCTTTTGTAAAAAATATTTTGTAAAATAAAACAAATACTAAATTTAAATTTAAAACTACTTAAAAAATAAAATTTAAAAAACAAAAAGTATATATACTTAATTAATATTAATTAATATTTTTATTAAATGAAAAAAATGAAAAACCAGCAACTATATAAGATAATAAAAAACTATTATTGGGGGTTTTCTGTTTATAAATTAAAAAAAAAAATTATTATATTTTTGAAGAAACTTAATTTTTTGGGACTTAAATTTAAATTTCAAACAAATTACTTAAAAAAATTTAATTAATTTTTATTTAAAAACTGTTTTCATACATTTATAATATAGTTACTAATTAAGAAAAAAATTAAATATACTTATTGTAAAATAGAAAATCAATTATATTAAATAAATTTATTTATTTTAAAATGAAAATATCCATATTAATAAATTTGTTATTAATTATTATATTTAAAAAAAAAAAAATTAAAAATAGATTAAAGAATGTAAAGTTTTTTATACAACATGTTATAATTATATGTATCTTAAATATATTCTAATTCTTCAAAAATCTAATAATTTTTTTTCCCCTAATTTCCTTATATTATTTATGTAAGATATAGAAGAATAATTTAAAATACATATTAAAAAATAAATATATATATATAAAATCTAATACAATTTATTCCAAAATTTATTAAAAAATATATTATTAAAATAAAATTATTATTATTTTTTTTTTTATTAATTATTTGTAAGATTTAATTTAACAAAAAAAAAAAATTATTTAATTGAAACGAATAGAAGGTAAATAGGAGGAGGTATACATGATATCCTGCAAAAATTATATCTTGAAAATATTTTATTTTCTTAAATTTACAAAAAATTCTTATTTTGTAATTTATTATTATTATGAGTATTATTATTTAATTTAATAGAATTTCTTTAGTTGGATTGTATTTAAATCCATATTTCAATTATGTATAGGTTAATTTTTAACCCATATAAAATATATATTTATAATATTGTATGTATACAAAAACTTAATGTGTGTGTGTATATATACAACATTATGTGAATATTTAATCAAGTTATTTTAACGAACAAAAAAAAAAAACTATTAATGCCCGGATTTTATTTCTAATTTTTTTCGAATAAAATAATTAATTAAATATTATTTTCAAGAATTTATTTGTCCTGGAAAACCATGTTGAACCTAAATTTCAAAAAAAAAATGTATTTAATGTAGTAATTTTGGCAAAAACAACAATTAGTTGCTAAAAGTTTAATGTTTAAAAAAAAAAGAAATTAGACGAAGGATTTATATATAAATATATATATATATATTGTGTATTCTAATTTAAAATGATGCAGCTAAATTTAAGCAAAATATATTGGAAAAAAAATAGTATAGTAAATAAAAGAAATGTATTAAAAAAAAAAAATTATGTAATATGTATATATATAGAAAAATTACATACACATATATATGTATATTTTACACAAATGCGAAGTACTTAAAATAATTATTTACAAATTAACAAAAAAAAAAAAATTAAATTAAATTAAAAATTGAGGGACTTAAAAATTGTATAGCATTTTTTCATTCTTTTTTTTTTTTTTGAAATAAAACAAAAATAAATAAATTTAATTTTTACTAAGCTTTGTATGTTTGTTTTTTTTTTTTATTTATTTTATATATTATTATTTATTTAATTTTTTTGTTTTTTATTTAATTAATTTTGTAAATTTTTAGAAATTCTTAATGCAGTTAAAATTAATATTCATCGCTATTCTAAATTCCCTCGTACAACTAAGTCGGAAATGATTAACGAAAAAAAGGGATTCTCAACTCCGACTTAACATTACGAAAACTGATAAAATCTATGAAAGAAATATTGATTCGTATCATATTTGTACTTTACATTTAGTGATAAATTCAAGTACAGTACATAAAAATAAAAAGTTTCAATTGAAAACAATAATCATTTTTATTTATATTTTTACTTAGGGCCTTACCTAATCAAAAGCGTACAACGTATGACGTACAATACGCCGTACGTCGATACGTCAACGTATCCCGAAATCGATACGGGCGTACGTAATATAAAAATGTTTTATTTACTCAATGTCAACAAAACGTCACCATAACAACATAACAAAAAACAATAACAAAATTTTATACGCCTTGTCAATTTTTAAATTTTAAAAACCCGACGCATAGTACGTCGCGTATTTCGGGAGCTCTCATTTAATTATATGTATTTAAAATTATTTTGACAGAAAATATACGCCGTACATCGTCATTTAGGTAAGGGCCTTAAGAAAAATGAATTCGAACGTCAAAGTTTACATTTAACTGTCTACGAGGCGATTGAAAATGGCTAAAACTTTTTATTCGTAGAGTAGCCAATTTTTCGTAGAAAGTCTACGAGGGAATTTAGAATAGGGGTTATTTAAACAAATAATATATATATACTATATACTATGAGGTTTATGACAACGATTTACACCTCTTTCGTTCGATTTAAGATAAGTTTAATTAAATTTTAAAATTTAAGGATTTATTTATTTAAATTCTTATCAGTTTAAAATTATCAAATTTTATTATAAATTTTTATATATGTATTTGAACAAAATCTTTAGTTATTCTACAGGTATTGTTTCAAACTCTGAGTGAGTGAGAGTTTTTTGAGTTGCTATATTATACCAATTATTTTTTTTTAATTTGTTTTCAATTTAACAAGATAAGAACCCTTTAGAATTATTGATGTGTTTTATCAAACTGCATATAATAAATTGTTTTTAGAGAAGTCCTAGTTGTTACGAACTGCAAATGCACACACTATCTATGTTTTAATCACCGAAAAATAACGAAATTTAATTGATTCAATTTGTTAGCGAACTTATTAGAAATCCATTTTAGAAATAAATTTAACTGGTGTCATGTCATGTGTGAAATTAAAAGATTTATCTTACAGGCTTATATATTCAACTACGACAAGTATTGATAATTATGAATTTTTACAAAAAAAAAAAATTTTTGACTGAGAAAATTTTTTAAAGTTTGTATTTATAGGAATGTGGATGAAAACAACTATATAGGGTGTATTTTATTATTTTATATTATTTGCTTTGTTTTATATTGTTTTTTTTTTTTTATAAAAGTAAATAAATAAAATTAATAAACTTAACTTAATTACTTACTAAAAAAAAAAAAAAATTTTACAATTTTCTATTAATAGAATATGAAAATAAATGTGATAATTTAAAAAAAAAAACATGTATATATACACAACTTTTTGCGTAAATAAAAAAATTGTCGCTTTAAATGAAATTAATAAAAAAAACAAATGAAAAATTTATGTATAAAAATAAAATAAATTTTTAAAATTAGCATAAAATTAATATTAAATAAATAATATGCAAATAAATATTATCAACAAATTTTACTTAAAAAAAAAACTTGTTAAATTAATTTCATTCAATATTTTTTTTAAACTTTTATTATTTTCTTATTTCTCCATTAATGAAATTATATTATTTAATACTTTAAAATATGTCGCGTAGTCAAGACATGTAAAAATAATAAAATCTAGCTAAATTACTATTTCTAGATTAAAATTTTTTTAATTTTAAATGAATAAAGCTGGATTTATCGTATGCGGCAAGCGAACTCAAAAATTGAAACATTTTTAAGAAGCGTTGAATCCAAATTTTATAATAACTAAATTAAAATAAAAAAAAGTCCATTCAAAAATATATTTTTACAACCTTACAAAATTTAAATAAAAGTAACAAAATGATATTAAAAACGCTTAAGAAATATATTTTATAAGATCAATTCACATTCATTATATATATATATTATATTCACATTCCTATACATTAAATGTTATATAATAAAAAATTAACACAGTTTTTAAAAATAATATTTGGAAATTTTAAAATTAATTAATTAGTTAAAAAAAATCTCAAAATTAATTTCAATATTAAAATTTAAGAGAATCATCTTTACTTTTTAAAAAATTTTATAAATTATATAATTTCGGTTTCAATTTTAACGTCAATTTTTACATTAAAATTTACATTTAAATAATAAAAGTATATTTGGATAACAAAAATATAAAAACGAATAATATTTATTAAAAAAACTATGAGAATTTAGAATATCGATTCAAAACTATATTTAAATTAATAAAGTTACTAAATTTTCTAATTCGAAAATCTTGTAATATACACATATGTTGTTATTATATTAAATAAATATTTAATATTATTCGAATTTCGCTTATACACTACTGATCGGCATTATTTTATTTTAGTAACTTTACTAAATTTTGTAAATGGAATTAATTAAATTACCATTTTCTTTTTAATTAATAATTTATTTCTGTATTTAAATGTTTTCTTTATTTAAAGTTTTGGAAAAAAATAGTTTAAATCGATCAAATAATCAATAATTAATAAAAATATTGATTATGAACATACACCTTCATCATAATATTTAGATTAAATTACACAAATTGAATAATTTAGTACAATTTATCAAAAATTTCAAATAAAATTTATTTATATTTAATCCATAGGTAGTAAAACAATGACATTCTAATGATACTACAATATTACAAACATTATTATATTTTCTTTAATTTAATATATAATTAAATTAATTTATAATTAATTTTAATTTATATTAAATTTGCAAGATATTTACAAAAAAATTTAGCTAATAAATATACATACCTACAGACATATAAAAGTTCATACATGAAACTGTGGACATAATAATGTTAAATAGTAATAAATTATATAAATAATATTATAATTTTTTTTTTTGAAAATAATAGCACAAATGTTTTACTTCAAAGTTTAAAATTTTTAAAAAAAAAGTTTTTACAAGTGCACCAGATTACCACTTAAATAACAAACTTATTAGTAAAAAAATAAAGAAACACTTAAAATTGGTTAAATAAAAATTAATTAAATATAAATATGTGTGTTATTTAAAAAATTAAAAAAGAAATTTTACGATTAAAAAAAAAAAAACTTAGAAATAATTAAAAACGAAATGCTATTAGAAAATAATAATCTTGCTTTAAAAACTTACTTAAGATATGTTTCATTATTTTTTTTAGTTTAATATTTTAATCGGGACCGAAATAACATTTTTGTTAACAGCAAAAAAATTTAAAATATCAATTCAAGACTTAAAAACTGTCAACAAAATGGCAGTTAAATGTCATACTATTTTACTATTGTGAATTTAAATTTCAAAATAGAACTTTTTTAAAAATTTTATAGATTAAAATGTTCCAAAGGGATAAATGTAAACCTTCAGAAATTTTATTTTATATATTTACCTAATTATATTAAAATTAAATTATTGTGTGTGGTGAAATTTATCAAATTTATCCCCTAACAAATCAATTTTGTTAAGAATTTTTAAATAAATTTATTTTATTTTTCTTGTTTATTTACAACTACAAGTGGAAGAATTTAATTTTTATCCAGTTTCTACTTACCTTTGTTCAAAAGTATCTGTTAAAATAACATAATATTTATAAAATCTAGACCTTTCAAATTATTAAGGGAGTTTTTAAATCAACGAACACAAAAGTGAGTAAATTTAACGTTCTTTTTAAATTTAAAATCCCTTATATCCATTTCACCAACACATATATATTTTGTGTGTTATATACGAAACGATACATACAGCCATACTTATAGTACTGATTGACAGACTGATTGATTTTGCTTTATTTCATAAGTTGTATTTTTATATTTAAAATAAAATGTGTTGAATTAACATGTATAAATACATATCTGTTTGGTATACGTTTAAAATAGTCCTTTACGTAGAACGGGGGGAATTTATAAATTATTTAAAAATAAACATTCTGCTTGCCTTCCGCTTTTTACAGATATTAAAATTAGAAAAATTAAAACATTGAATTCAAATTTCAAAAAAAAAAAAAGAATGTTTTGAAAATATTTTAAATTTTTAATTTAAAATAATAATGAAACCAATTATTTATTTCCTTAATTTTATAAGATTTTTATAAATGTCAGCTACCCGTTAACTACTAAGAAATTTATCTTCCTTAATACACAAATGACTCCACATCTTATTAATAAGTAGCTGAGGTTAAAATGCCTGCATTAATTTAGGTTTATTGTAAATTTGTCCTAAAAACAAAAGATATACAAAATATGTACAATAATTAATGTAAAATAATTTAAAATTTATTGTTTTTTTTTTTTAATTTTTTATGCTGATTAATATAATTTTAAAATGTAAATTCAATTAAAAAATAAAAAATGCAATAATTAAATATTATTTTAAATTGCAATGTATGAAAATTTGTAAAAAAAAAAAGTATATATTTTATAAAATTTTGTTTGCATTAATTAGTATTTAATTTTATCTTGAAACTAAATGGAAATAAAAAAAATAGTTGAATAAATAAATAAATCAAATAATCATAAAATTTTAATTAATTTTTTTCAGGTTGTTATATTTTTAATCGAACATTTCTTTTAGACTAAATCTGATTAAATCCAAATCATTAAAAATTATTTTGATTGAGATTAGAGTTTGGAGGGAGTTATATGACTGAAATTAATTTAATATCCTATATTAAAATTTAATCGATTTTTGTATGTATTTAATTAAAATTTGCATGAAATGGAAAATGAATCGAACAATTGATTAAATTTTTTTTTGTTACATATTTATTTTATTTTCGTTATCCACATTAATGACCGTAAAAATTAAAATAAGTACAATAGGAATGTGTCTACAAATTAATTACTTAAGTTAAAAGTGCCATAGTATATATAAATATTTATATACATATATTTTTCTCTTATACAACAATTAAAATTAAACAAAAGTTTTTTTTACAAAATACATAATATTAAAACGAAAATTTGAACTTTTACTATATTATAACCTAAGAAATTTCAATAAAATTTTTAAATATATTGCAACATAAGGTACATTTTTATAAAAGCAAATTTATCTAAAAAAGTAATCAATTCAAATTAATATACAAAATATTTTCCTAAAATACAATTATATCTAAAAAGCTGACTAGAATTTATTTTAAAAACTATTTGCAAAGTACTTAACACTACTTAATAATTAAAATGATATTAATTATACATTTATTATTTAAATATCAAAAACGGATGGTCCTGTAACATCACTTATAGTTGCAATTAACCTTCTGGAATGATCTAAAGCGCAAGTTGCTGTTACAAGTCCCAAATGAATACAAAATAATTCAAAACAACGAATTTTTGATGATGACATTTTTGGAAAACATATTTCGCCCAATCGTTGATAGAAATTCCCACCTAACATTCCAGGTTCAAAACGAGGTTTTAATGAACTAACATTGCTGAAAATGTTTTCAAAGTCTTTTGGTTTTATTGTAATACCATTTTGGTCTTCAAACCATAAGTTGTATGAATAATTATAAGATGTATCTTTCCACATTATAGATGAATGTCCTTTTACTAAGTAATGTCGGCATAATTCAATCATACTCCAAATTTTTTCTTTTCCTATATATGTTTCTGTAACAAAATCTGGCGCAAATATTGTTCCATTTGTTCGATCAACAAAAATAAAATGAACTAATCCAGGAAAATCCTCTAAATATGAACCAATCGAGAGATTTCTTTGAGCTTTGACACACAAAAACTCTGAAAATTCTAATAACTTTTCCTCAACCATTGTTGAAATTTCCAACACTCTTTCAAAACCATGTTCTAACATTGCACAATCAGAACATGTTGTTTTAAAAAGTTCTTTTAATTCTTCCAAAAATATTGGCATATTTGATTCAATTTGCAATACAACCGACTTATCAAATGTTTTGAAATATTCTTGATATTTTTTTCTTAGTACTTCCCATCTGCATGAAATTTTTTTTAATACATTATCAATTTCTAAACTATTAAATTTGGCTTTTTTAATTGCATCAATACTTTGTTTAAAACAACTTTCAAGAGTATCAAATGCTGTTTTTAAATGTTCTAAGTCACCTTGCATTTGCAGAGTTTGGATTTTTTGTAATGCAAAAAATGTTTCATATATATTATTAGATACATTTAAATTTCCGTATTCAATCAATAATGTTAAAGACATTTTATCAAGTAAAGATGTATGTACAATGTGAGGTATGCATCCACCACATCCATTGCCAAAT
The DNA here is from genome assembly GCA_963082915.1 of Dolichopus griseipennis. Classification (NCBI taxonomy): domain Eukaryota; kingdom Metazoa; phylum Arthropoda; class Insecta; order Diptera; family Dolichopodidae; genus Dolichopus; species Dolichopus griseipennis. The sequence goes on from OY720444.1 coordinate 1,860,204, forward strand.
GATAAATTATTATTTCCATTCAAAAATAGTAAATGAGATTGTATATTAATAGCTTTAGATTCTAATTTCGATTGTAAAACTTTATTCAATATAAATAAAAATAGAACATCTGATATATTTGTTTTTTGAGCAGATCGACTTGAATGTATACCAGCTAGTTTTTTATCTACGAATAATAAAGCATGACATCTTTGGGAATGTGGATCTTGTTGTAATTTTTCAACAGCATTTTGAAGAGTTTGATTAATTACATTTGTTATATCTGAATTTATAATAAGTCGATCAATTCCATCAAGTAAAAAACTTTGTTCTTGCTGATATAATTTCTCCCACATATTAATAAGATCTGTAAATAATTCCTTTTTGTTTTCATCTTGTTTTAAGCACAATAAATTTGTTCCACATATATGTTTGGCAAATGATATTGATACTAATACTGATCGATTTAAATATTCAAGAGATTGTTGACCAATTTTAATAAACATAAATCCTAAATATTCACCAAATACAAAATTTCCATATTCACATTTAAATGAAGAATATGTATTATCAAATTGACAAAACATTATTTTCTGAGAATTTATTATTGGACTAAAGATTTGTAATATTGCATTATCATCTAAATCATTTACTTCTTCATTTAAATCTTTACTTAATTCTTCAAATTTTTTCGTAATTTCATTATTTAATTTTTTATATATCAAATCATTCGATGAATCAAATATCAAAAGACCATCCATTGTAAAAATATTTTTTAATTTCTAATTTTTGATTTGAAACTTTGATTTGTTTGTAATAAGTTTCCTTAATTGAGTTTTTAAGTTTCCATCGACATCTTAAAATCAAGTTTTTGGAATGTTATTGGAATGTATTTTATATATTTCTTTACAAATTATTTTTACATTAAACTGTTAAAAGTTTCGTTATTCTTTTTTAATATATCTAAAATTAAAATAAAACACTATTTTTTAATAAATCCAGCAAATAAACAATTTAAAAAATTTGTTCACACCTATGCGTGATTTCCTGCCTCTTCCCACTCAACACTTTTGTAATTCTTATTTCTTTTCTTAACTTTTTAAAATTTGATAAATATCAAATACCTGTACATAAATTTTAATTTGTCAATGATTATAAATAGCATCTGGTAATCATTTCACAGTAAAATCCAAAATATTGTTTAGCGCAATGCGAACATACTTTTTTTTATAGTGGTCTAATCTGATATAAATGCAATAAAAAAGTGGTTGTTCTAATATTTTAATTAAAGAAAAAACTTATTTAAAGTAAAACTCTAAAAATTAAATTAAAATATTTATTGAAAAGCAATTTCACATATGAATGAAAGGAATTACAAATAGGAAATACGAAAATATGTAACTACACGAAAAAGAAAGTGTATGCGCCATTGCAATTCTTATTTACTTTTGCTTGCCATCATTTGTTCTTGCAATGCAGGCTTTTTTCGGGCTGTCAATAACAGCTGATGTTGGTTTATAAAAAAAAAAGTCTTAATTTTTCCGATTTTAATTGATTTTTTTAATTCTAATAGGTTTTATTCGGTTTAGATTTCAATTTTTTTTTTATATCGTTTCAAAGAAACCATTTTTGATCTAATTATAATGGATGATGATGGAGCTGATTTAGATTTAAATGAAATACATATATTATATGAGGGCTATTCATATCCAGATGTTGAAGATTCAATAAATTCTATGAGGGCTAATTGTACGTGTACATTAATAAAGGGTAAAAATAATTACAACATTATTGTTGATACAATGACTCCATGGGATAAGGAAAAAATATTGAATGGTATTATTTTTATAAAATTACTAATAAAGATAAACAATGAATATTTATTACAGCTTTATCAGAGCATAATTTAAAGCCAGAAGATATAAAAATTGTTGTAAGTACACATGGACACTCTGATCACTGCGGTAATAATAATTTATTTTTAAATGCTGAATATCATATTGTTGGAGAATGTATTTCACATTATGATAAATATTTAAAACATGATTTTAGACTTGGTAAAAACTTAAAACAAAAATTAGGACATCTATATATATTTCATATTTATTTTTAGGAAATTTTCATTTAACAGATGATATATCTATAATGTCTACACCGGGACATACTTTAACTTGTGTTACTGTATTGGTTGAAAATGCAAATTTAGCACCATTAGTTGCCGTTTGTGGTGATTTATTTGAAAAAGAAGAGGATATTGTTGATCAAAAAATATGGTTAGATGATGCCGGCAGTGAATCACCAGATATGCAAAGAGAGAACAGAGCAAAAATTGCCGAAATGGTAGATTTTATAATACCAGGTCATGGTAAAGGTTTTGAAGTCAGTAATAAATATCGTGATTTGTTACGTACAAATGCTGGACTTAGTGAAAAAGATATTGAAAGATTCCTGAGAGATTCTAGTTAAAAAGAATAATTTTTTTTTGTTTAGTTTTGAATAATTATAAGAAAATAATCCATTTTTAATATTACTTTAACACTAAGTCAGTAATATTTATATTGTAAAATAAACAAATTAGTAGTTTTTGGCCACAATTTGCATTTTTTCATTTATATTTAAGATTTTCCGGGAGAGTGAGGGTGAATTATCCTCACAATTTGAAATAAAACTTATTGATTTTTCATTATTATCACTTGAAATTATATTTTGCTATTAAAGAAAGTAAAAAGTTTCTAAAAAAATATAAAATATATAACAGTTTTTAATAAGAGTTAAATAAAATTATATATATTAAATAAAATAAATTTTGCAATTACTTTTTAACTTAAAATTATTTTTAAAAACACTCATTCTTTTTTTTTTTTTTAATTTTAACATCATTCATTCATGCAATTTGTTATGTATAAAAGTTTGTTGTTGATGATGTTTCAAATTTTTTTTTACATTTAATACCGTATTTATAAAAAATATTAATTTTATTTAATTTTTTTTTTATTGTCTTAATTTGTTGAAACGATTGAGGTAGTGTTAACTCCTTCATTATCGCAAACTTGTTTAGCAATTTCGGACATTTTACGGTAAGTTTCTAAGTGAGTCGAACTTGAAGTTTTGCGTAAACTCTTTTGAGCACGATCGGAAGCCTAAAATTTAAAAGAAATTTTTAATTATTGTTTTTTTATTTTTTTTTATTTTTCTTACTTCCAAGCACCATGCTTTCGTTAGACATAACTCATGTTCTGCTGTAGGCAAGTTAAGAGAAGCAGCTCTACTTGCTCTTGATAAAATTACAGTCATAGCATAAATATCAATTGCAGCATCAGCTAATCTATTCAAAATAAATTGTTCATGTACAATATTTTTTCCATATTTAACTAATAAATTTTCAACAGTATTGCCGAAAATATCAATACATTCGGCTGTTCTCTTAGCATATGGTTGTAATTCTGAATAAACAAATGAACTTAAATCTACACCACCAAATCCAATCTTTTGACCAACTCTTTTTGAAGCTTCGGTAAATATTAAACCTAAATTAGCAGCAGGATTTTTAAAAGCGTTTTGCAATTCTTTCAGATGTGATCCAGCATATTGAATACCAGTTAAAGCTACAAATAATCTTAAAATATCATTGGTTCCTTCAAAAATTCTGAAAATTCTAAGATCTCGCATAATACGTTCTAAGCCCGGTTCTTTCATGAAACCCATTCCACCTAAAATTTGAATGGCTTCATCACAAACATACCACGCTGATTCAGATGCAAAAACTTTTGAAATTGCAGCTTCTAAATGATAGTCTTGGCTTCCTGAATCCATGTTTTGGGATATCTAAAAAGTTATAACCAACATCAACATGTTTTCAAAAACAAATAAAAGTGTCGTAATAAGCTACCTGAAAAGCCATAGATTCTGTAACATATTGAAGCATAGCCATTCTAGCTATCTTTTCTTGAATTGTTCCAAATTCTTTAATTTTTTTTCCAAACTGCAATCTTTGGTTAGCATGTTCCACAGCTTTTTTTATACATTCCTTCATTGTTCCTTGTAAAGTTGCTCCCATACCGAAACGTCCATTATTTAAAATTTCCATAGCAACTTTAAATCCATTTCCTTCTCCACCTAATAAATTCTCTGCCGGTATTTTTACATTATCGTAGTATACTTCAGCTGTATTAGAGCATTTAATACCCATTTTCTTTTCTGGTGGCCCACTTGTTACTCCACCAAATCCACGTTCAACAATGAACGCGGAAACTTTATCTTTTTTTTCACCTGTTTTGGGATCGGTTACTTCAGTTTTTGCAAAAACTGTCATAAGATCAGCAATTCCACCATTAGAAATCCAAATTTTTGATCCATTTAATATATAATGTGAACCATCTGCGGACTTAACTGCACGACTACGAATTGAAGCTGCATCGGAACCCGAACTGGGTTCTGTTAAACAGAAAGCTGCATAAGTTTTTTCAGTAGCTACTTTTGGTAAATATTTTGCTTTTTGTTCAGAAGATCCAAACAATAAAATTCCCTTGAATCCAATACTTTGATGAGCTCCAACTACAATACCAAACCCTAAATCGTATTTACCGATAATTTCTCCTAAACGACCATATTGTGTATTTGTTAGGGCTAGACCACCAAATTCAGCTGGAACTTGTAAACCAAATGCACCATTTTCCCAAGCAACATCTAAAGTTTTTGGATCTACTTCACAATTTTCATCATTTTTCACTGCATTATTTGATTCCTAAAATTTTTTTTAAATACATTTTGTTACTCTTTTAAACGGATTCATGCTTTTCTTACTTGAAAGAACTTTTCAAAAGTATCAACAAGACTTAAAGTGAATTGTTTATCTTCTTCAGTTAATATATCTGGATAAGGAAATATTTGTGCTGCTTGAATTTCTCCCCGGAAGATGTTAGCCATAAATGACATATTTGGTCCTTTTTTCTTTTCAGGAGTTTTACCGGCCGTTGGTTTACCAGCAACTTCTTTTGGTTGTGGAACTGCTGATGCAAGGCATCTTAAAATAGTTACGTTTAAAGAATAAATTTGAATTATAGTTTTTAAAAAATAAAAATACAAATTGAAATAGTTAGTATAATTTCATTTAGTAAATATTTTGATAAGATACAAGTTGTTAGAATTAAGTATACACAAAACTTAATGATTGTTATAGAAATTTTTATTTGTAACCGATAATTGATTATAAACGTATGTTAATCTTAGATAACCTTTGTATTATACTATCAGTGATTTGAAACACTAATTTTGTACCTTAAAGTGTTTAAGGGTTTTAATTTTTAAATATAAAAAAATTTTTTTTTTAATTTTGAAATTTTGTTACAAATTCTCTTTTTTTTGGGTAATAAATAGACTTGAGAAACAAATTATAAGTTTGTTATTGTTTTAAATAAAAGTATTAATTGAAAATAAAAATTGTATTTTAATTAAAGTTCATTCTTTCAAGACAACCTTTGAATTAATTAGGTATATTTGTATAATTATTTGCACAATATCTAGCTGCTCATATATAATTCATCAATTACATATTAAGTTTTCTGGTTTATATGTGTATTCTGTATCATCACATACTTCGATGCATCTAGCTAGACTTTGACCGATTTAAAATTACACAAAAAAAAAGGAAAATAAACAATAATAAAAACTTGGCTAATTGGTCTTCTACTTTTCAAGTTTAACTTTCTTAGATATCCAACATCTATTAAAAAAAATTTTATATCATAGGAAATATCTTGAACTTTCAAGGTTTTCAAAAATTTTTAAAAATTATTTTTAAACACCGAAGTATACTTTATATTTTTAACATTTTGATGATAACGCTTCTATTTTTGTGTGACGTATATATATATATATATACCATATATAATTATAAATAAACAATCTTTATTGCGACGATCAAAGTCCAATTTTTGTATCAATTTATTTATTTTTTTTTATAAAACAATTAAGTTAAAAACAAAAATATGGTTATATGTACATATATATATATTTTATTTAATTTAATTATGTAAGTTTACTAACAACAATATGTAATTAAAAGAAATATTAATAATTTTGCAAGTTAGTTCAATACAAAATATGCATGCATAAATATTTTATATAATTTCACTTAAATTAATTTTTACATACCTCACAATTTTCAAATCATTTTTAGAGAGTTTTTGAGTTGATTTTACAATATTACAGCCAACACGAATCATATTGGTTAATTTTAATTTTTAATTTATGTAAAATTAAAAACAAAATAAGAGTTTTTAAAATATAGATTTTAAATTAAATTTCTTGACGAAATAAATTTAAAAAAAAATAAGGTAAAACAAAATTTAACGCAATAAATATTTTTTGAAATTAGTTCGGAATTCGAAAGTTTTTAATCGAAGTTAAGTTTGTGAATGCGAAAATACGAATGAATTTATTTGAAATGAAATTAGCAGATTATTAGTAAATAAATTGACAAATGATAAGTGACAGCTGTTAAATGTTAACTAATAAATAAAATAACATTTGAGTGTTGTTTTTAAATTTTTAGCATTGACTAGCGACATCTATTGATTGATCAATTTTGAACTAATGAAACATTAGATGAAATATATTGGAAAATGAAACATTGAAATGAAATGAAACTATAAATGTTTAAAATTTTGAAACAGATTTAATTTGAAATGTCCTGTTACTTAATTTTAAATTCAGTATTTTTAAATATTTTATTTTTTAATATAATATTATGAGTTTTTTCAATAAAAATATAAATAAATATGAAATTAGAATTTTTTTAAGAATACTCAATTCAAAATTAAATTTTTTTTAAGTATGAAAATTTAAAATATTTACAATAAATTCAAAAATAATTCTAGTGAATTATTAAAATTTTAAATATTTCAAAAATTAAATTCTCACCTAAGAAAAAAATTCATTTTTAAAGAAAATATTAACAAATAAAACAACAAATATTTTTAATCTATACAAAGACTTTTTATTTTATTTATAAATTAAAATTTAAAACTACACAATAGTTTATAATAACAGAAGATTAAAATATTAAATACCTACAAAAAAAATATCAACTTTAAATAAACTTATTTAATAAATTATTATATATTTATATATTTTAGAAATATATATATGTATATATACATAATTATTTAAGTTCAATTAAAAATATTGAAAATTTGTACATTGTTTTAATAAAATAAAAAAAAACAAAAATATAAAAAAAAATATTCTTCTAATATGCATTTGTCTTGTTGAACTAAAGAATTGCAGCTTGACCTAAATTTAGTTTTCGATCAATCGATTTTATATTGTTAGGGTACAATTTAAATTAAATTTTAGAAAATGTTTGTTATTTTTTTTATTTATTTAATGGAATTGTATACAAAAAATAAAAAAAAAAAATAAAATAAAAACAATACTTGTATATATACAGTAATGTTTAAAACTTTTTAAATGTTTTGAAATTGTTTTGAATCTTTTTTTGACTTCTGTTTTTATTTTATTTTATTTTAAAAGAATATGGTTCCTTGTATTGAATCTGTTTTTGGTTTGATTTTTTAAATTTAAAAAAAAAAAAAACTTTTTTGCCAGATTCTTTTTTTTAAATTTAGATTCAAATATTTAAACAAAACATTTCAAAGTAGAAAATTGTCTTTAAAATTTAATATAAGAGAATTGAAATTGAATGGAATTCAATGTTGTCTATACCATATTTTTAAAGTTAACTATAGATCTACGGGAGGTTAAACTTGGTAAAACTTCTTTTCTTAGAGCTATTATAGAACCTTCTACTGTACTATATGAGTTTACAAGAGAGTGAAATATGAAAATATTGGTAAAGAATTTAGTTAGGATAGTTGTGAATTTACTCTAGCCTATTTAAATACAGTCTATACATATTTATGTGTTGTAGACTGTAGAACAATTTTTTGAATTTAATTTAAAATATGAATTAATTACAATGAAATAATAGAAGATAAGTTTGTTGTAAGTAGTTCTTTCATAAATGAATTTCGAAGAATTACAAGCCTACCGTTAGTCACATTCTCTATATGAAAGTTAAAAAAATGTCGAATTATGAATCCTTAAGAGATTCCCTGTACAATTTTATTTCAAACTCAGCTCTTCAATTTTTACCAAATCGTTTGTACTTGTCCTAATATATTATAAAGTTTATATAATAATTTTTCTATTTTTCAAATTCAAAATACATTTAATTACAACAACAAAATAATTTTAAAATCGAAACGCAAGAATGGCTACGTACCATTTTAAAGTCTCTACAGCAATATACCATGTAAAATGTAGGCATAAAAATTCCTCTGCGTGCATAAAGCTTATAACAAAAAATATCTTAAAGTTGGTATTCTAAAGTTGCAAAAGAGTGATCTTAGATTAATAACAGAAATATGCACAGATAATTTAATGCTTACGGATTGAGCTACTAACAGAAAATGCAGAGGCTGCTTGCAGAAGAACAAAACGGTTCTCCATGTTCTTTTCCAATGCGTAGTGCAAAAACATCTAAGAATGAGGATCTTAGATGAAAGTTATTTGAAAGACTTCAGAATTGTAGAGGAGTCAGACCAGGAGGTAGAAAGTTTATCAGTTCCTTAGGAGAATTGCTTGGCTTATCGAGATAACCCAGGGAAGAATGGACAGCATAATTAATTTTAAGTTCTAATGCTGATCTCAACCAAATTTTTACACATATGTACGTAACTCTATCTTTTTTGATCCCACCTTTGCATGTACAGCTTAATATTTAATTAAAATTTAAATATGTTTTTTTCAATTTTCTAAAATCCAAAATACATCTGTATGTAATTAAAACACAAAAGAATTTTTAAAAAACCAAAACGCATATAATAAGAAACTAAAAAATAAAAAAAATTTAGAATTTACATATCTTAGATTTTACAAAATAAAAAAAAAAACAAAAACCTAAAAGTTAATAATGAAAATTCTTTAGTAACAGGCCTTTTTATTTTCTATGTTTTGTACACTTGTATATTCCAATTTTTCAATCTAAAACCTTACATTAATATATATATATATGTATATATACAAAAAAAAATTTTTCAGGATTCAAATATTTTCTTTATTTTATTTTTTATTTTTTTATTTTTCATTCTTTTGCAAGTTGCATTTTTGTATCTCTGGCTAAAAAAAAAAAATCTAGTATAAATTTATTGATTTTCAAGTTGCCATTCAAACATTGTTGAATAAAAAAAAAAAAATTGCTTTTCCTTGTTCTTATTTTGGTTTTTTTTTTTGTTATATTTTATTTTTATTTTATTTTTTTTTTAATTTTTTTTATTCCATATTAAAAACTATAGAATAGAAAATGGCATATTATCAGTACAGCAAAATAAAAAAAAAATATATATATATATATATAAATACAAAAGATGCCTCCTTTTCATTTTTTTTTATTTTTTTTTTTTAACAAAATGCATTGTCCTGTTTATATGCACACATAATAAATCTGTGACCTCATATTTTAGTTACAAACAATGAATACACCGGAAACAATGCAGTTTCAGGATTATACCAAAAAGCAACAGAAAATTTAATAACGAAAATGAACAAAAAATGAAAAAAAAAGGATTTAGGTTTTTTATTTTTGTTTTTGTTTTTTTTATTTTTTTTTTTTTGGCAATAATGGAAGTTTTTCTTGTTTTGGGTTTGAACACGTACCAGTGAATAGGAGTGATTGAATATCGGTTCGTTTTTAATTTTATTTAAAGTATATTGGGTAATGTTTTGTCACTTGTAAAGTATTTTAATTTACTAAAAAAAATTTTATTCTGTAATAGTTTGGGACTGCAGTGTATATTCTATGCCCATATGTATATTAGACAGAAGATATCAGAGCTTTAACCATTGAGGATTTAATGACATATTTATATTTATTTAGAACAACACTGAGTTTAGTTTGTATGCAATCATTTTAATATAAAAAAAATATTAGGATTATTTTATAAAGCATGGATTTTAATGTTATATCAGTTTGTATTTTAAATTTTTTGAATCAATCGCCCTTGAAAGCGTTTGAAGCAAAAAAATTATCAGCTGTATTTTTAATTTTTTGGGTCCTTCGTCCTTGAAAGCTTTCAAATCAAAAATTGGTTAGTTATATTCTACTTTTTCGTCCTTGAAAGCTTTCAAATCAAAAACTGGTTAGTTATATTCTAATTTTTCGTCCTTGAAAGCTTGCAAATCAAAAACTGGTTAGTTGTATTCAAAATTTTTTGAATCCTTCATCCTTGATAGCTTTCAAATCAAAAAATGATATTCGAAAGATCTAACGCTATAACTTACAAATCAGTTGTATCTCAATTTCATTAAATAAATATTTTAAATGAAAAAATTATAAGTTTTATATCAAGTTTTTTAAGTCATTCGTGCTTGAAAGCTTTCAAATCATAAAATGATCTTACAAATATATTTTATACATGACTTTCAAATCCTTTGTATCTAAATTTTATTGAATAATTCGTCCTTTGAAAGCCTTCGAATTAAAAAATGATCAGTTGTATTCAAATTTTTTGAATCTTTCGTCCTTGAAAGCATTAAAATCAAAAAATTAACAATTGCATTTTAATTTTTTTGGATCCTTCGTCCTTAAAAACTTTTAAATGAAGAAATGATTTTACAAAAATTTTAAGGTATACATGACTTACAAATCTAATGTATTTTAAGTTTTTTTTAAACCATTCGTCCTTGAAAGCTTTCAAATCATAAAATGGATCTTACAAAGATCAGAGTATATATGATTTTCAAATCAGTTCTATTAAAAATTTTTTGAATCCTTTTTCCTGGAAAGCCTTCAAATCATAAAATGATCAATTGTTTTCAAAATTTTTTCAATCCTTCATCCTTGAAAGCATTAAAATCCAAAAAAAATTAACAGTTGCATTTTAATTTTTTTTTGAATCCATTCATCCTTGAAAGGATTCAAATCAAAAACTGATCAAAGTTATAATCACCATATTTAAACAATAATAACCAATTATAACAAAAAAATACACCAAGGAGTTCCTAAAAATTATCTTATTAAAATCTATGATAATAAGGAATCTAAAATGAATATGTATATGCATATATATGTATACTATATGGTAGTATATGTATTAAATAGAACATTATTTTTTTTTTATTTTTAGTACGTTAAGTTGAATTGTTGTTTAAATGATTAAAATTTCACCTCTGGCCTAATACATTGATTAAATTTTCCATATATATATATACACACACACACATGTATTATATATACAAATTCTATGTTAATTTTGAATGTTTGTTAATATATGAACTCCATAGTGTACTACTGTATACATGGGATATAAATTGATCTCTTCTTTTGTTTAAAACTGTACATATAGTAACAAAACTATTCATAATGACTATAAAGTATGTGCAGAATTGGATAAGTTTATATGGATATGCGATGATTGAAAATGAAAAAAAAAAATGAAAAAACAGAAAATTTCGACCTAAATTTCGTCACACACATACACACAAATACACACAACTGAACAATATAATAAAAAAAAAAATTTAAATAAGGAAAAGCAAAAAAAATTTGTTTAAACCTGTATAACATTTTGTATACATTTTGGGTTATAACTTTGTATTAGTATATATAAAGTTTTTGAACCTACGTATACGTCCTACAATAAATAACAACAACAACAACAAAAATAACAATAAAAAAATAATAATAAATGAAGTCGGAAATTCACATGAACCACATCAGAAGTATTACTTTGAATTCCAAGTTTGTTTTATTTTTTCAAAAAAAAAAAAAAAACAAAAACAAAAATAAAAGCAAAAAATTATAAAAAAAAAAAAAATTGAAAAAATAACTGTATAAAATGCACATAAGTGTAGTTTTCATTAAAAAATAACCACTCGTCGTTCTGTAACTGAGAGTTTTCCTTATTATTTGAGATTTTTTATTGTATTTATCGTTTTTTTTTTTTGAAAAATTTTTTACAATAAAGGAATTTTTATTCTGACTGCCAATTTTTTTTTAGAACATGTAAAATACAATTTTTTTTTTTAAGAAAAAGATTCATTTTTTTTTACTTTATTTTTGTTTGTTTTTTTTTCCGAACTTTGAATTGGAAAAGTTATAACTTATAACTTTGTTTTAATATTACGTATATTTTATACCAAATTTTTTTTTTTAGTAGTTATCTACTTGTAGAAGTTGAAGAATTATTTAAAACAAATTTTTTTTTCTGGTAAAATCTATATCGATTCATAATAGGTAGTTATTGGATTTATTTTAAAAAAAATAAATTGATGGTGGAAAATGATAAAGTATCTGGAAAAAGATAGATAGATTTAACTGTAAATACGATGGAAAGATTCCAAATTTGTTTTTTTTTTTTTCATTTTGAGAAAGAACATTAAATATTTGTGGAGTCGTTGATGCATTATTGTATTAAAAACATTATTTTTGGATCAGAATTTTTTTTTGATTTTTTTTTAGCACCTTAATAAAATGTGCTGAGTTTACAACATTCAAAAAAATTTAAACACTATTCAAATCCTTTATTATTTTAATTAAAATTCTCTACTAAATTCTGAAAACAAACTAAAATTATTTAATTTAATTAACCAGAAGTATAAAAAACTATTTAAAGTTAAATTTTTTATTTTTCATCCTAAAATTATGCAAAAATAATTTCCATTTCATACAAAAAAAATCATTTCGTCCTTTCTGCAATCCTAAATATCTTAATTAAACCCAAATTCGAAAAAGCTTCCAAATTCGCACAGGAACAACTCTACAAGAACACCTCACAGTTCCAATATATGACTTTCGAAGTTTAAAAGAAAAAAACTCTTATTAAAAAATTGTAAATTCAAAACCACGTTTTCAGTATATTTCATCCTAAAATTATGCAAATATTGTAAATTCAAAACCACGTTTTCAGTATATTTCATCCTAAAAGTATGCAAATATTATAAATTGAAAATACGATTTTATAAGTCAAAAAAGTAACTTTGTATAAATAACGTTGTTATTAAGCTTTCAGCTACATTTAATACTTCAGGTCACCAACTGTTGGGGGATTTAGATCTAAATTTGTACTGAAATGATAGAAAAGCATTTTTTTTTATTTTTGAAATGTGCATTTATCAAATCCTTAAATTTTAATTTAAATAAATTTTACGTATAGACTTTACTTTATACAAAAAAAAACAAAAAAAAAAAACTTATACATAGTTGCGAGATAACTATAGTTTTTGGAATTTTATTCTGTATATGGAATGAATTGTGCGTCTAACTCAAAATACAAAAGAGTTTCCCTTTGTTTATGTCCTGCAATTTTTAATTTTTATTTTTAATTTTTTGTGTTTTTCATTTTGCTGTTGTTTTTTCTTTTTGAGTTCAAATGAAAATGAAGACGACAATAACCAGTGATATGAATGCATTTTAGTATACAATACTATACATGTAATATATACACATATATATTAATATATATACTGTATGTATTAAATATTTAGATATTATATGATATGGTACGAATAGAATGTGCAAAAAAAATTATTTTTTAGTGAATAAGTACACAGGAATATCCGGAAATTTCTCTAGTTCACATGCTGATTTTTATCTTATTTGACAAGATGAGTTTATTATTGCAAATTTCCGTCTTTTGTTTATTGCATTTTTGTATATATTATTTTTATTATTGTTTTTTTTTTTTTTTTTTAAACTTTTATACATATACAACACATAAATTGTTTTGTTGGTTTGTTTTATTATATATTGTTTTATATACATATATAGTTATGAATATATATATATATATATAATATTATGATTGTTATATACAGTACATTCTTTTCTAATAGTTTTGAAAATTGTATAATTGCATAGAATTTTTCATATATAGTTACTGTAGGTATCATTATAATACAAGCATTATGGGAATACACATATATATATATATATGTATATATAAAATTAGACTATAGTGAAGATTTTGGGAATAATTCTTGGGATATTTCGTATATATATGAAAAATAGTTTTCTAGTTTCTAGTCGTAGTACAAAAGAGAAGACAAAAGAATATAAAAAAAAATGTGAAAATATATCATGTCAGAAAATATCTTTCTGTTTTGTTGCATCTTGTAGGTCTGTTAAAGTTTTTTATTGGATTTTAAGACCCAAACATTTTCTTTTTTTTTTTGTTTTTGTTTTGTTTTATTCTTTTTGTATTTCCTTCGTTTTTCGAATATAAAGTCCAGGTTAGTTTAAAAATTGCAACAAAGGAAACATGTTGCGTCTAGGAAATGCAATAATTCATAATTAAAAAAAACACAACCTATATGAAAATACAATTTGGTTGGTTTTTTTTTGTTATTTTTAAGTTTGTTTTACGTACAAATGTATAAATATAAATGTACAAATGTATGCAGAGTTGAAGTCTTAAAAAAAAATAAATAAAGATTTAAAAGGTACAGCTAAAGAGAAAATTAGAATGAATGGTGCGTCTGATTCGATTAATGAAGAAATTTATTATATTTGTTAAAATAACATTTAGATGGGAGATGCTATTAAACTTTTAAAAGTTTTAATTAAAAGTTGGTCTATTAGTAATATACTGAATTGAAGTATAAAGTGTAGTAATTTAGATAGGTTCAATGCAAGGAACTTATAAGAATTAAAAAGATCTTTAAAAATATGCTTAGAAATGATCGCGTAACTGATTTCTGGAATGAAAAATATTTGTATTTAAAGTTTAATTCCCCTGAAATCTAAGTAAATATTCTGCAAAACATTCTATATATGATCAATGGCTTAGGGGTTACAAAGACGATCTTTCAAGTGGAGGTCCAGGTTTTAAACTTCGTTTAGATCATATAAAAAAAATATCGTAAAATTATATAATTATATCCTGCAGAAGTTTATGTAGTAATATAAAATAAAATTTTATAAAAATATATATAAAATATTGTAAAATATTAGATAGCGCATTAACATTTCAATTTTCGAAGTAATAATTCAAAAACCCTGATCTTGTTATATTCAATAGCTGTAGTTTATTTAAAAAAAAAAAATAAAATAAGAAATTGTTCTTGTATAGGATTACAGATGGCGCATAATCTTTTACAATATATCTACAGTCGAGTAATCAACGGCTTAGTGAATATAATGATTTTTAAGATTCTTCTTCTATGACTCTACAGCTCGGTGTGAGCTTTGGCCTTCATAACTATTTTCCTCCATATCTTCCGGTCTTTCGCCGTTATTTTTCAATTTCTCACTTGTAATTTTGAAGCATCGTTTTCAATGTTGTCTTCCCATCTTGTTCTGGATTTTCCTCTAGCTCGATTTAATATAGGTATTAGATGTAATATCTTATATGGCATTCGATTTTCCTGCATTCTCACTGTGTGCCCTGCCCACCTTAGGCGTTGTGATTTACTGAAACGAATAATGTCTTCATTTTTTATAAGTTCATTTAGTTCGGCATTATTCCTTCTACCCTTATAGGGCCATAAATTTTTCTTAGTATTTTCCGTTAAAAAATTCGGAGATCGTTTTCGTCAGCCGTATTCAGTGTCCATACTTCACAACCGTATGTTACCACAGGGCGTATTATTGATTTAAGATATTGAAGCATATTATAAATGACTTAGTAAATGCCTCATACTCCTTAAAGGAGTGGAGCAGAAAAATAACACATTCTATATTCATCTGACTAATGGTATTACGGCATTAAAATAAAATTGTAAGTAGATGTCAGCATTATAATCGAAAGTTCTTAAATTTACAACACCCCTAACTTCTTTAATATCTTTATAGAATGTGTTCAATATCTTTATAACTGTATATTTTATATTGTAATATAAATAAAATAAGAAATAATTCTTGTATATGATTACACAGATGGCGCATAATAATCTTGTAACAATATATCTACAGTTGAATAATCAACGACCACCTGCAAAGTGCAAATAATGCAAATTCATAAAATTCGAAATTTAATCTAAAATCCAACTTTGTGAATTCACCATAAAAACCTTGTAAATAATCTGTGTGTAAAACAACACAAATTCTCTTATACAATTTTGTGCATGGATCTGGAAATTATATATATTTTTATTTATATTTGAATTCTACATTAATATTATCGTCATCCAATATTATTATATTTATAAATTATATATTGGTATAAATATATATAATATATATATATAAAAAAAAAAAACATAGAACTTAAACTTTTACAATATTTGTTTTTCAAAATATTTTTTAAAACTAAACAGAGAAAAACAGAAAAAAAACAAACCGACATCATTTCCGGATTATTACAAATACAAACAACAACAACAACAACAAACAGTGTGTAACGATTACTTTTATACAAAAATTTTCGATCAATAAATTTGTTTTTATTTTTTTTTTTTGTGTTTTTTTTTTTCGAAATTGAAAAATAAAAAAAAAAAAAAACAAATGTTTGAAAATAATTTTATTTTTTTTTTTACAAACTTTTGGGTTTTTTATCTGAATAAGTTTTTTCCCAATATATTATTTTTATTTTTTTTTTTATTATTATTATTGTTTTTTTTTAATTTATTTTTATATATATATATATATATATTTTTTTTTTTAACACGTGCTAACTATTGTTGACAAAAATGCAAACATTCATAATAGAACTGGTTGAATAAAATAAAAAAAAAAAAAGTTTTTCTGTTTTTTTTTTACAAAACTCTTTTGATCCCCTATAAAATTCATTAAAAAATTGGAAAATAACAGTTAATAATTGCACCGTTGTATGAATTATAAATTTTTTTTTTTTATTTTCCCCCTCATTTCTTTTGGGAACGTAGATGTTCTATACATGGGAATTCAATTGTACAACAGAAGCTACTTATACTGTTATTTATTCCCGCAGGTGATATTGCCTTTTGTTAGTCCATGATGAATTGTTCAGTTGTATGTGGATTTTTTGAATATCCTTGTCTTAGGGTTCCTTAAGGGGGTTGACTCGTATGGCTGGTTTATTTTATAACTGTGACTGGCTTGTGGGTGGAACTTTGTGCAACAAATCAAAATTTGAAAGTAGAAATGGATATAGGTCATCTACGCTTAGAAAGAGATCACCTGGTATTTATTGTATATTTGATTTAGTATTTAAATGCAATGAACTTTGCGATGCATCTTAAGATATATTATATGTAATTATATATAAATAGTTTATTATGAGAATAGTGATATCACACATTACACTTGTGTAAAATATAGAAAAAGGGTCCTAGAACTGCTCGTTTAAAAAACTACGAAATCCAAAGGACTCATTAGCACTCAAAAGTATAATATGCAAGTAATTCTAATGAGTACCATTAGACTAGGACTCATTAGAATTGAATGCATATTATACATTAGAATCATTAGTTTTATAATTAGCTTAAGTCTATAATATCAATGAACTTATATCCTTAATAATATCCTGCTAAAATAATCGTAGGAATAATCGTAGTTCAAATAATAATTGAATTTGATAGATCTTAGATATTAAAAAGGTTGAATTTTTTGAATGGCACTAAAGACCTTTTTGTAAAAACATAGTCTCAACTCAACTTAAGTAAACTTAAGTCCATAAATCTTGTTTTTTTTTTACCCCTAAGTAGATTTAAGATTAAGCCTTAAATCTTAGTGAAAATACTGCCGACCCCAAAATACAAAATTTTAATAAAAAAAAAAATATACGAATTGAAAAAACGACCAAATTAGAAAATGTTGAATGTAATTTGTAAATAAAAAAAAAAACAAAAAAAAAGTTTGAAAAAACAAACAATAAAAAAAAAAAAAAAAAGAAAATGAAAGAAATACGCTTTTCTAACTTCTATAACAATAATTTTTATTTTTTTTTTTTTTTTAATGTTTTTTAACTTTTTTTTTTATTTCTTAAGGAAATTTCTGCTTTGAAAGGTGAGAATTTGTTTGTTTTTTGTTTTTGTTGTTTTTTTTTTTGGAATTTTTTTTTTGTTTTAATCTGTAAATACCTGAGTATAAAAAAACTTTATCCTAATTTTGATTCAATTTATAACGATTTGTTAGTAAATTGTTTAACTTTTTTTTTTGTTTTTGGATCAAATTTTTTGTATTTTAAGTGTAAATCTAAGGTTTCACCAATTTGTTAAGATTTTAAATCTTAATTGTATTTTATAATATTAAACAATAGAGTATTGATTTTTTTTTTTGTTTTTTATTTTTTATTGAAATTTAGTTTTAAATTTCGAAAATTGTATAATTTAAAATCTTTTTATAAATTTTGAAATTAAAAACAATCAATAAATATATATATATATATAATATACAGTGAAAGCTCTCATAAACGGACACTCACGCTTCTAAAATTTTTGTCCGCTTATAGGAAATGTTCGGTTAATAGAAAAAAATTTTTATAACTTTTATAACGGTAAAACAACTTAAAAACTAAATAACAAAAGAAAATAAAAATTACTACAAAAAACTAAACAAAAATTCAATAAATTCAATACAGATTAACATTATTTGTTGAAATTACATGCTACTTCCATTCCAGAGTTTAAGAATTAGTAGTCTTTTGAAAAAATTTGAAAACTTTGACTGCCGTATTTTTTCTTGGTCAATTTTTAAAACATTATTTTTGAAATGTGTTTCTAAGTTTTTTATAAACTGGAATGCTGTAAGATCCTCTTTAAATGTTGCAAATTTTTTTAAACCATCAATAGTTTTTAAGACTTCATTGTAGGTTTTAGTTTCCAATTCTTCAAGAACTGGTGAACTTTACCTAAAACGTTTGCGTAATAAACCTAATACGTATTATTTTAAAAAAATGGAAAAATTTTTGATTCTTAAGAGAGCGAGTTTGCATCTTATTAATAATACATCCTAATACTATCTCTTCTTTGCTCAGAACCTTTTGAAAAGTAAGCAATAAAAAGTACCCCTATGTATTAGGCAAACATAATATTATTCAAATCCAATTATGTATGTATTAGATTCTAATATGTAATTCTAAAAATTAGAATGCATACCTATAAATAAATATAATATAATATAATAGTAAATTATAATACAAAATTTGTATTGGATTGGATGTATACACCATATTACTCATAAATTACAAGAGTCCGTTTACGGGTGATTTTTTTGATATTTAAAGAATGATTTAAGTGTCCGCGTCCGGTTATTAGAGTGTCCGGTTAGAAGAATGTGTTTTGTATGAAAAATTTAAAAAAAAATTGGTTGTAAAAAAACTGTCCGTCTTAAAGAGATGTCCGTATATAAGAACGTTCGGCTAAGAGAACTTTCACTGTATATTTAATATAATTGAAAAAATATTAAATAAATTAGTATACACTTATATAGTAAAATTGAATCAGGATCATGTACTTTGAATCATTGTTTTGTATATTTTTCAATTGAAATTTGTTTGTGAATAGAAATATTATTAAATATTAACCTTTGAGATTAAGGCTTCTGTATTATTATTTTTTTTTTTTTTGGACTATTATGTAATAATATTAATTGAATTATATTTATAAAATATTTTTGAATATTTTTTTATTTATTTTATATTGTAATCGGATTTTAGAAGCCTATTAAAAAATTTTATAAAAAAAAAAATAAAGGAAATCTTTGATTGATTTATAAGGTGATAAATGAGGGAGTCAGCCTTTCCTTTTCAGGTGTGTCTGATATATACATATTTACTTTATATTATGATATAAACTATTATATGGTATAAATTATATTCTTGTATTAAATATGATTTGACCAGAGTTTGAAAATGAAATCCATCTAGAATAGATTTATCAATCTGGTTTTGTTTTTTTGATTCATTAACCCGTTTTGGCGCAATCATTTTTTTTTTATAGATTATTCTAGAAAATGGGGACATTGAGCGACTGACTTATAATTTTATCCATTTAATACACTAAAGTCTAAAGAAATAGAATTTGTTGTGAAAAGAAGGTTATTGAACCGATTAACCCATTGCGGTTTTTCTTTTGTGTATAAACAGTTTGAAGGTGTATATTTGGGTTGAGAAATTATGTGTTTTAAAAATTCTTAGAGACACATACATTAAAAATTAGTTTGTATGTTAATTATTTCTAAATTTGGTGGATACTGGACTGGTTACTCGATTGAAAAGATATTTAAAAATTTTTTTTTTGATTTAAATTAACCCTTCAGAGCACAACTGTTTTTTTTAAAGAATTTTTATTATTTTACGTTCTAATGCTTTAAAATAGGTTGCAATCATTTAGATTTTTAAAAATTCCCGGTTCTTTTTTAAGGCTACAAACTTTTACAATAAAAATTTTACAAGATCATGAAACACAAATTCCTAAATTTAAAAGAAAAGGATTTTTAATGCCAGTTCTTCTAGTTACTTATAATAAACCATCAAATATTAAAAATATTATTAAAATATTAAAATATATTAAAATAAATCAAGAATAAAATCAGTTGAATTTTTTTAAGATTAATATCAAAATTCAAACATTTAATATTAATATATAATAGTATTATTAAATTGCTAATTTTTAAGAGTATTTTGCATCTCTCATCAGCAGAGATCCTTAAGAACTAGTTTACATTTTGTATATTTTGTATATTTTGTATTCTAAATATTTAATTAAAATTTCTAATTTAATTTATTTTTGAACAAATATTATAATCTTTTGAAAAATGAAATACTAAAATTTTAAAATAAGTTTTACTTACAATATTGTCAATTCCATTTGAATTGAATGTGTTATATATATATATATATACATATATATATATACAAAATTCAAAAAGTTGAGTAGTGTTATTAAAATGTAATTGAAATCATATTCATAAATAGTGCATATTATAATTTAATTTTCTTTTGAATATGACTTGATATATCTCTTATACTTATGGAATTTTTTTTTTTTGTACATATATTTACAAAGTTTGATTTGAATATTTTGTTCTTTAGGGATGTTTTTTTTTGTGATGGTAATAGATTGGGGTAATCATTAGAATCAATTTTTGTATTTTTCATTTTGAATCAATTAGGAGGAAATTTTTGTAAAATTTCAAGAGGTTTCTTTAATTTTACAAACTTGTAGTAAACTAAAGTGCATATGATTTGATTAACTTAAAATTATTTTATGTTATGATAAGTTGATGATAAGTTGTGATAAGCTTATGATAAGTCAACGATAAGATGATGATAAGTTGATGATAGGTTGATGATAAGTAAATGATAAGTTTATAAATTTCAAATTAACAAATTTATAAGCAGTATGCTGTAAGTACTCATACATAATACAATTTACATTGAAATGTCCTTTCCAAGAATAAAACTAAGTTATTTTTAAAATCAAGTGACACTTTTGAATTTTGCACCAAACATATGGACATTCCCATTTTTTAATAAAACAAAAAAATATTCTAAAGAAATTTTTACACTTATATCATTCCAATATAAGAAAATGATTGCTCCAAAATATGCATGCATATGTTTTTTACTAACTTTTTTTATGGTTACATACCTTACCTTCTGTTGTACTTCACTTTTATTTTAATTTTTTTTTTTTTTTTATGGTTTTGTTTTTTGTGATTTTGAAAAATTGATTTTGATTCTTTATATAAAAAGTTGCATCAGTCAAAATCAGCATGTCACTCACGTTTTCAATCTCTGCATATTATAAAAAACTACTTTTATATTGATATTTTAATATTCGT
This sequence comes from Dolichopus griseipennis, assembly GCA_963082915.1. Lineage (NCBI taxonomy): Eukaryota > Metazoa > Arthropoda > Insecta > Diptera > Dolichopodidae > Dolichopus > Dolichopus griseipennis. The sequence continues at coordinate 1,881,946 of OY720444.1, forward strand.
GAAAAGTTTTTATGTAAAAAAAAAAACAAAATATAAAAATGTAAAAATATAAAAAAAATTAAAATAAAGTAAAATAAAACTGAAGCTATAAAATATACAAAAAAACAAAAATTGAGGGAAAATTAAAAAAATATTAAAATGAAGTATACATTCTATTAACACTGAAGTGACCAATATTATTTCAATATAATTTTATGATTTTTAATTCAATAAGAACATAAGATAGATGCCTGTTCAAGTCCAGCCGTCAGGTCAGGTATAGAGGTTTCAAATTCAGACTCTATTAAATAAAAATTATCTAAAAACTTCCTTTAATCACTTTATAGAATGTACAGTATCATTCGACTATAACTAATATTTAATTTTAATTGAATGCAACGAGGATCTCTTCGAATTATTATAGCCTATAGTAATTAATATGCATGCACTGTTCAATACATAATAGAATCCAAGCGGCCAACAAATGCTACTAAGCACATCAAAAACTATTTAAATCGAAGCTTTTATCTAGACATTCAAAACTGTGTATGCATAAAACCCTAGTTAGACCAGTATTGACGTATGGTGCGGAAAATTGGACATTATCAATATCAGACGAAAATAGTCTAAAAATTTTTGAACGCAAAATTTTAAGGAAAATATTTGGACCGAAACAAAATCTACACGGTGAATATATGCACAGAAACAATCAAGAACTACAACTACCAATAAATAATGAAGACTTTATTAAAGCACAAAGAATTAGATGGGCTGGACACGTTGCTAGAATGAAAAATAATAGGTCACAAAGACTTATATTAGATGTTGCTCCACCTGTAAATAGATACAGAGGAAGACCAAGGCTAAAATGGACAGATGGCTTAGAAAATGACTTAAGAAAACTTAATATCAGAAACTGGAAAGTTGCAGCACAAAATCGACAAGTATGGCGGGCAGCAGTAAATCATGCTAAAACTCACCCCGAGTTGTGACGCCATTTGATGATGATGATATAGTAATTAATATAATTAACATGGTCTATATCGATGCACTGGGTTTCTGTACAAAATCTACCATTAAAAATTCCAATAACTTTTTAAAATCTTTTTCCTACAATAGACAAGACAGAAGGCTGGTTACTTCAAAGATAAAGTATCTATTGAAACGTGAAAATCTATTACATATAAAAGAAACTATATAAATGAATTCAATTCATATATTTTTTAATATGATGTTAAACGTGGTTCTTAAAATTCAAAAAATCAAAATATATTATATTATATATGCATTTTTTTTTTGAAATTTATGATTTATATTTTTTATTTATATTTAATATTTTCTGTTGAAAGTTTATAAAGAAATCCTATTTAACACTTAAATGGGTATTGAAACAGAAAATAAAATAAAAAAAAAAAATATTTTCCAATTAATAATTTATGCATACTTTTATATAAAATCAGAATTTTTTTTTTTTTTGATATAATATTACTTTTAATAATACAAGTTTTGTAAATATAGTTTTAAAAGTTATATCATTTTTTTTTTGACTACAAACATCATCAGTTTCACCCTTTGATATTATGAGCCCAATAATGTATTCCCCATGAAACTTTTGGCTTATAAATTACAAAATAAAAAAATTTTTTTTTAATAACTACCTTAGACATCGTCGTAATTATGTCATTCTGTTAAAGATTTAATATATTACTCGTATATGATATATTTTAATATTCGCATTTTATTCCACACAATCCCCATTTCAGTGATATCCCCCATTTCGTTCCTTAATATTGATTGTAGTAATACCTGCTGTGTCTATATTATTAGAGTCATTTAACGTTTGATATTCTTTTTTTTGAGTCATACTGAGTATCGATTTTTACACATTATTATCTGTTGAAGAAAAGAATTTTACTCCCAAGTCACAACTGGATAAAACCTTTTGATATAACTTTTTGATTTTTAAGTTAAATTGTATTCTACCCTATCTGAGTTAAAAGCCCCAAAAATAGATACTCTTATAATAATAAATAAATCTTTAAATAATAAAAATCATCGTATATCTTTTTTTTAGCGATAACTACTGCTTGTTTTTTTTTTTACTAAAGATATTTCAGTTTCAAAATTCCAACAATATAAAATTTTTTTTTGTAAAATAAATCACAATTTTATATAAAATTCATCAAATCATTTTCCATGTATATAAAATATACAACAACAACAACAACTCTTTTAAACATTTTCTAAATAAGTATAATAAATAATATTGTTGCATAAATAATTAAATAAAGCAAATCAGGCAAAAAAAAAAACAACTTAAAAAAAAAAAACAAAAAACAAAAGTACCAAAAGATAAATAAATAAATGAATAATTCTTTGTAAAACACCCCCTCCCTTATATACTATTTAAAAAAAAAAAAAAACAAAAAATTGACTAATTTGTAGCACCATTCAATTTAACTTTCAAATAAAATAAATGTTCTACTTGAAGTGCTACACTTAAAAAATTGCAAAACAACATAGAAACTCAATTCATAAAAAAAAAAACAACAACAAAAAAAAAAAAATAATAATATAAAATATAAAAAAAAAAAACAAAAAAAAAAAACATCAGATGCTTTACATTGAATGAAATTTTAGTTCAACTTGACGTATAACATATTCATGATTTGTAAAAATTGTTTGATTTATAAACTTACTCTAGAGATATACTTTTAGTACTTTCATATCTAGAGATTCAAAACTTAGCATTTTCATCAATTAACTGTATATTTTTAACTTTTTTTTAGAATATAATAGAAAATTTTTTTTTTTAATAATATTTTTCATATAACGTTCATAATGGGGAGAAAAACATTCATCAGTATTTGAAATTTATGTTTTAAAAAAAAAATTCAAATAAAAGCGTGAACGTATAACGATTTATTTAAATGTATTCAACTGGTTAATTTGCATATTTTTAGGGGTATTTTTAAATGTCATTTTTTTATGTACCGCGCAACTGATGTGCAAATTTAATTTTTTAAAGTTTTTAAAGCTTTAAAAAAAATATAAAATTTTTTATGCAATATCAGCATTTTATTCTTATAGTAGTAGTTGTGTAAATAAAATTCAAACATCATTTTGTTTTTTTTTTCTATTTTATATGTACGAGTATTATATACCGTCTATTTAACAAGAGAAGACTAATGTATTACTGTTGCTGCTGCCATTGTAGATCATCTCATATTATTTTTAGTAGAGTGTACTACTGCTACTAATACTATTTTTGCATCTGCTGCTGCTACTATGCTGTTACTTAGCTTGCCAGTATTTTGTTTTTGTTTTTTTTATAAATCCCTACATATACATCCATCCATACATACATCCATACATACAATAATAATAATAAAAAATAAAAAAAAAAAGGGAAAGGATTATAATTTTTGGTTCATTAATCATTTGATATTTTGTGTTTTTTTTTTCTGTTTTTTTTTGATTTTTATATTATGCAGTAAAATATCCTTAAAAATCTCATTCTATCTCTTTCTTTCACCATTTTTTAATTCTTATTTGTACTGGTGTAGGAAAATAATGTCAGAAATTAATCTTTTTATGATCTTAAACAAGAGAAATAAAATAAAAAAAAATTGGGGTTTATAGTTTTGGTCAACTCATGGAATCTATGTATATAAAATTTATAATCGTATTTATATGTATATATATATGAATGTACTATATTACTATGTAGTGATTTGATTTTGTAAGTTGTAGAAAGTATTATTCAGTTATTATAGGTATAGGTTAGTTTTATATAAATAATATTATATAAAATTTAATATATAGTTATATATATATATATGTATGTAATAATGTAAATGTTATCAAGCACAAAAAGTATATTTATAGGTAATTAGAAGAGATTTTTTGAGAAACTGAAATGTTTAAATGCTTGTCTATATAAATATGTACATATATATATATTAAATATTTTTCTATGATAGTAAAAAAATTATTTTTTAATGAATTTCAAATAAAATTATGAATTTAAGTATGAATTAATATGTATTTATATTTTAAAATTTTTATGAGAGTATTATATAAGTATTAAAAAAAATACTAATTAAACTTTTTATATATTTTTTGGTAATAAAATTATATATTTGTTTAAATATTATTATAAAAATAATGATTTAACTTTTATTTTAATAGTTTCTTTCCTATAAGTATATATATATATATATATATATAGACAGGTTTTGAAAAAGATTAATTTTTGTTAAGAAGTATGTAGTATGTATTATTAGATTATGTAGGTACGATAAGTTATTCAAGAATGACGAATTACAAAAATTATTTAATTGCATAATTAAATATTTAATAATCCATAAATCCTAAGAAATATTTATTATATATATATATAATTTTACTCAATTTCCTTAAGTTTCCTTTAATAAATCGATTTCCTGCAATTTAAAATTAATGAATAGTAAAAATCTTTTTTATTTTATATATATAATACTTATATTACTGATATTTATTTAATTGATAAATTTTTATAGGTTTTTACTTGAATTGAAGTGTTAAACTAAAGTATAGTATAAATTTTCTAAAATTATACATTCAGTATATGCTCTTAGTACTCGTAAATGAATTTCAAAAACATATGTATGAACTAATGAAACTAATTAATAAAATTCATATACAAATAAGTTAATAAAATAAATAAGTTGAAAATCAGGGTCACAGTATAATTATAAGATTATATATATATATTGAATAAATATAGATAGAAAATATTTTTATTTTATTAAATTTTATATTTTATTTCAAAAATATCTCAAGTACCAATAGGTACTATAAATTTTAAATAGAGAATTTTAATTTTCCTTTTAATGGAACTGAACTATAAAATTAACTATAATTATAATTCTCTTCAGATATATATTTTAATTACATATATACACATGTATATATATATATTTATAAATCCTTATATATAAATGCATTTATATAAAATTATCACAAATTAGTATTTGCCTTCAAGGTGTTTTATAAATACGTCATTAAAAGCATTAGTATTATATGGATATGTATACATATATATATATATATATATATATATATGTATGTATAAATTGTTACTTTCATTACGCCTCTTAACATGCATAAGTAAGTGTTTTTTTTGCAATTTTTATTAGGAAAAAATTGTTAAACACAATATTAAATTTATTGATTATGTGTTAATTGCACAAAATTATATTTTATTCAATTCTGGGTAAAAATTCAAAGATACAAATATATATATATATATACAAAAAAAAATATATATATATATATATAAATATTTGTTACATTATTGTTTTACAAAATTTTATATTTTATATTTAACAAGAGAAGTAAATGTACTAACACCATATTATATTTTGAATATTTTATTGAATTTTATACATGATTGTTACTTGTTATACTCCATAGTATATAATATAGTATAAAATATTTCAAGAGCTAATGTATAATGTCTAAATGAATTTTCATTTTCATTTAAAAATTTATTCTTTCATTTTGAACATTGAAGAGTGTTATGTTAAGTGTTTTTTGTGTTAAATTTTCTTTTTATTAGAATGTGTTTTGCGTTTTGTGTTTTTTGTTTTTATTTTTAGTCCTTGAAATGACATAAAGGATTTTGGTTTAACAGCGCTTGAATTGTTAATAATAACTAATTGAAATTAGTAATTTAAGTATATATATATGAAAATATTGATAAGTTAATAAATAAAAATTAATATACAAAGGTAATGAATATTGGAAATTTATTTATTGGATAAAAAATTGAATAAATTAGATTGATCTTTGATTTAGTATTTTGTATAGTTAAATAAAAGAATTGATAAATAATTACTTTTAAGAATGATTTGAATGCTATACGATTAAGATCTTGTAGTTAATTAAAATTTGAAAGTTTTTTTGATATTTGTCTATTTGTTTCATAACATTTTTTATAATATTCTTTTATAATTAAGGAACTTTTGTATACAACTAATGAAAAGTTGCATTTATTATAATTAAAATAGTTTTTAAAGTATGATAAGTTTTATTGATTGTACTCATAAATTAATTTTAAAGTATATTTGAAAGAAATTTATCCCGAGATATTTTTCCTGAATGTGTTTTTTTGTGATGATAAGTTGAAAATAATTTTCTATACATACTCTAGACTTATGAAATCCAGGCTGTTGTCGAGAAATATAAAGCTTAAATTATACAAAACATTAATCAGACCAGTTCTAACATACGGATGTGAAACATGGACGCTTAAAACTGCAGATTCTAGACAACTGGGAATATTTGAGCGTAAAATACTTTGAAAAATATATGGACCGGTTAGAAACGAAGATGGTACATACAGATCATGAAATAATTTCGAGCTTGAACAATTGAATGAACATAGAACCATAATAAGATTCATAAAAGCGCAAAGGTTAAGATGGATAGGATATGTTATAAGAATGCCGGATAACAGATCAACAAAAAGAGTGTTTCTCCACCAAATGCAGGGTGCTAGAGGTAGAGGGAGACCCAAAAAAAAGATGGCTAGACGCTGTTGAAGATGACTTAAGGATTTTAGGAATAAGAAATTGGAAGAGAGTTGCACAAGATCGGGTTGTATGGAAGAGAATTATAGCAGAAGCTCAGGTTCATCAAGGACTGTAAAGCTATAGAAGAAGAAGAAGAAGAAGAAGAAGTTCAAAATAATACCGACTTATAATAATCTATAAAATATCTCAATAAATAGTTTCTTTATTTAAAATTAGAAATATATGAAAGTAAGATCATCAGTACTTAAATTATAGGTTTATTCTATATATAAAAAAAAATTACTTATTTATTAAAGCATTTAAATTTAAAATTATCATATTATCATTTTATTCTGTATTTGTAAGCATTTTTTTTCTTTTGAGATACTTTGTAAATTTAATATTTTATATAATAAATTTAAATTTAATTTTTTTTTTTATACATATAGTAAATAGTAAATTAATAACTCAAAAATTTAAAATATATATTTTCAAAAATTTAAAATATATATTTTCAAAAATTTAAAATATATTTAAAATAATAATTCAGAAGGAAAAATTAAATTTTAAGATAAATTCTTAAGATTTTAATTTGATTATTTCATATAATTATTATTAACAGACAATCAACTTTTATCATTTAATTTAAAATCAAGAGAAAAATTTTATGATTTCTACAGTTCCTTAAAATACAACTCATGTCGTAACATAATATTATAATTTTTGGTATTGTTAGATACATAATATAGATATTTTAAATAAAATTTTTATAAATTTATAATAATAAATATTTATTAAATTTTATATATCAAAATTAATTCAATATGAATTATATATAAATCAAATTCAATTAAACATTATCTCTATGATGTCACAATGATCCAAAAAAAACCAAATATATATATATATATATATTATTAGAATAGAAGTATTTTTGCATTTTCATCAAAACATAATAATATATTTTAATATATATAAAAAAAAAAAATTAAATTATATTTATATAAATCTTTTTTGATATAATAATTATAAAATGTCACAAAAAATTTGATAAATATATTTTAAAGAATATTATGAAAAATCAATTTAACAGATTAAAATGAGATAATTATTATTATGTATTTTGAATTGTGTTTTTGTATTTGTTGTTATTGTTTTTGTATTTGTTTTTTAGGGTATAAAATTTAAATTATAAAATTATAACTTTTTATTGTTAAAAGTTCAAATATTTAATTAGGCTTTAATTTGAAAAATGCAACTATTGTTAATTTAAATATTTTAATGATTATTTAAATTTTTTTTTTTTTTTAAATTAATATAAAATAATTTTATTTAATTTTTGAATTTAAATCAAAAATATTTAAAATATATATCTATTATTACTGCTATTAAATAAATTACAATAATATAGGTGTTAGTACATTAGTGTATTAAAATTATGTTGAATAAATAAATAAATATAAAATAAATCCAAAAATTTGTAGTTTACAAATTTATATAGATTAATGAATGGATGAATTATTTTCTAAATGAATTAACTATGCACCAACGCCCCAATTTTTTATTGGTAAACCAATAACTTTTGATTGTTAATTTGGTTATATGGTTAATATCGTATTTTATTAGCTTGTAAGTCAATCGAATTTTGATTTTGATTTATGTCTAAAATTATAATCAATTCTTATGTATTTAAAGATAATTAAATACATTTCTAATGAATCAAAAGAACTATAAATAAAATTCAGGATTTGCTCAAATTGATATAAGAAAACATATAATAAAGATATATATTATATATATTCAATTTATTTATATATAGAAACATTTTAAATGGTTAGAGATGCAAATACCCAAAATAAACAAAATATATTTAATAAAATCAATGAAAGATATATCTGTTAAATATTTGTATACTTATTGTAAATAAAATAGGTAAATTTTAAAGTTTAAAATTTTATATGTTAATATACTACGATTTAATACGTTGAATAATTCCATATAATTATTTAATTATCCAGGCTCTAAATTTAATTACTTTCAGGCCGAAATTTGAATTAATGAGTCCATTAAATTTTATCAACAGGGGCATTATTCCTATTAAAAAGACAAAATAAAAACTAATTTTTTAAAATATTTCATACAATTTTCAATAAAATAAGGGACCCAATTTAGAGGAGCTCAGAATATGTTACAAACATGAAACAACTTTGATAATAAAAATAAACGTTGCTTAGTCTTTGCCCATTTAATTTCTGAAAGTCATTAAACTCTAAATTTGATAATTTAATTAATTGGTATTACAAAAAAAAAATCTGATTCGACAACTTTTTAATAAAAATTGTTCGAAATCACTTTGAAAGATTTCTGAACACAAATTAAAATGGTTTAATATCCAAAATAAATGACCATAATAAAGAGTACATGAAAAATAGTTTAAAATCGAGTTTTATTGCTCCCGAACATTTTATCAACCTTGACTCTAAAGGGTATATTCAAAACCACGAGCTTGTCCCCCTATTGTATCACTATAATAGACGGGTCAAATGCAAGTGCAAAGAATATAACTCTAACAATATTGAGAGTGGTTTGCTCAAATATGATACGTTTATCCCTGAAAAGGAATACATAAGAATTATTGGTGGTTAGATATTCCCTGAAATATTATAAATATTATATAAGAGATAGTTTTTTTAAAAATTAATATCAGGATTAGGTCTAGATTAAGTCCGTTAGTTATTAGATTAAGTAGGTTTTAAGTTTTAATTTAAGTAGTTAGTAAGTTATAGTTTATCAAAAGTTTTTATATAAAATAAAATATATATCAAATTTTAGTTTTTGAAAGAATTTTTCAAAATATAACTATTTGTAAAAAAATTTCATGTAAGAAATTGTAAACAAACAAGAATATTGATAATGTTAATTAATAAAAAAATTAAAAAGATTAAATTATAGTGTTTAAGGTTTTAGTCGTAAAATAAAATTAGAATAAATATAAGTTTTGTTAGCTTTTTTTTACTAATTGTAAAATTTAAAAAAAAAAAATAAAATCTGATAAAAAGTCAAAATCTATATTTTGCCTAAAATTATGCAATTATTTTTATATTTCGAAATTTTTTCAAACTTCAAAGTTATCAATTGCCAAATCAGATGTCAAAGATATCAATTGTCAATATCATTTTCGTTTTAATAAGAAGTAAATTAGTTGCGACACTGATTGAAGATTCTACAGAACTACATTTGTACATTAACTACAAGCCAAGTTAAAATTTAAAAAACAGAAATGTCACTTTTAAATATAAATTTTTAAATTTTAAATCAATTTGAATTTTATTTTATTTTTTTTTTTTGGGAAATTTATTAAATTTGTTGTCGTCACTTGTCAATTACAGTAAAAATCTTGTATTATTTTTAAATAAACCAAATTTTTATTTTGTTTAAATATTGCGGTAAACTCTGTGGCATTTTTAACTTAAATTAATATATTTTCAGAATTTCAACATTAGAGACAATAAATTTACGCAAAAACCACTTTCTTGAATGAAATAATAATTAGTTAGTTTACACTTGTGTCACGTGAACTATAAAAAAAAAAATTGCATATACCATATTATAACATATGCACATAAAATTACTATTTGAAACCACAAAACCACAATATCATTTCTTTAAGAATCCAGCTGGGCAGTCATTTATAAAATAATATGCAAAAATTTCTCTAATATTTTCTGTAAATTAAAAATTAAAAATTGGTTTGACATATTTGTTTGGAAATTGTGTAATTTCAATGTTAATATTGTTAGTTGTGTTCCTGACTGAGGGTTTTGTTTTTTTTTTAAAAAGTTTTTTATGAATTTTTACTACGTCATATTGCATATTTTTTTTTTAGTAATAATGTAAAGATGCACTTTTATATATTTGAGATATAAATTAATATACAAACTAAGTTAAATGAATTTTTAATCAAGTTCGTAGCAATTTTTCAAAAAATTCCGAACAAACTTTATGCACAAAATTTTTATAAAATTAAATATTTTTAAAAAAAAATTTTTTTTAATAATTAAATATAAGGAAAGAATTTAAAATTTTTTAATGTATTTAATAGTTTTTCTATATGGAAATTATTCTGTTAGTAAGGAAATGTGCATGGGAAAATTTTTTGCATTTTTCCATTTAATATGAAAATTTCTGAGATAAAAAAAAATTATATATATTTTTTTTTTTATTAAAGACGACATTAAGAAGTATTTGTATATAAATATACATAATAGTTATATTTTGTTTGCAATTCTTTATTTAAAGATATATATATATATATATAGATAAAAATTGCATTTTTAAAGTGGGGATTTTCCTCATTTTATATATATATACGAGTATATATATATATTGAAAATAACATTGTTTCAACAAAGATTTTGAAGATAAATAAATAAATATTAATATTTTCTTTTATGATTCTAAAGGGTATGATAATTTTCTTTTTTTATAGAATCTTTTATAAGCACTTTAAATGTTTATACAATCGGATCAGATATTACAGATATAACAAATAATATGATTCTTTTATTCTTTCATTTTATATCAAAAAAAAAATAAAAAAAAATGATTATTTCATATAAAAATGTTAATGTAAGTTGATCTATATACGAAATTGTTTTTTTATTGACAGTGTGTATACTTGTGGTTAATAAAAAAACAAGTGATGAAAAAAAACCAAGAGTTTTTAAAAAAAGCACATTTTCAAAATTATATACGGTTTCTTACTGAATATTTCATCATTTATTTTTATAAAAATATATATAAAAATAAATGATAATATTAATTTAGTTATTTCATTAATTTATTAATTATATGACTAATAGGGAAATTCTTAGAATATAACCCCAATGCACTAAAGGAAACCTGTTAATAAGTGCGGAAAATAATGTTGCAGCTTCAATGTTAACGTTTAATTTTGGAAAAACTTGCACTGGTGAATAAGTTACTGTTTTATAAAAAACATAAAAGTTTTAATTTTTAAGACCTAGTAGCCCTTCAATGGGAAAGGTTCCCAAATTTTTTCTTAGCAAACTTATGATGGAACTGCCCACCCCTCTCCTGTCCTCACCCTTCAATTTTTTTCGGGGAAATCAATTGTGAACTCCACCAAAATTTGGAATTTTACCTAAAATTTTTTTTATCTAAGTAAAAATAGTTAAAACTAAGAGACAATTTCTTCAATTTAAAGAAACCCTTTCAAATTTAAGAAAAACCTTTAACATATGTTGAAACATAATGCTGCAGCTGTAAAATTTGTATATTTGTAAAAAAAAATTTGAACAGGTTTTCAAGTTACAGGTGTTTAAAAATAGCAAAATTTCTATTTTTGAGCCCTTATAGCTCCTAAACAGGGGACGTGGCAAAAAAATTTGGTTAACTGACTCTTTCAAATTACAGATGTTTAAAAATAGCAAAATTTCTATTTTCGAGCCCTTATAGCTCCTAAACAGGGGTCGTGGCAAAAAAATTTTGTTAACTGACTCCTACTAATTTCTAAAGTTCTAACTTCTTCCAAAATTTCAAGACCCTAACTTGTACTGTTTGGAAGATATGTGTGGCCGAAAATTTTGGAAAAAATGAGTTTTGCATAATTGTAAATTTTAGTACCGCATGCTCTTAATTATTTAAAAAGCTTATAAAACCAACTATCTTTAGCCGTTTTCAGATTGAAAATACACCTAATAGAACTCTTGTTATAACAAATTGAATATAGGGCTTTTCCCAGCTTTGGGGGGCTGTAGCCCAGTAACGGGTGGGGTAACAGAAAAAATTTCTTCTACGAAATTATTTGTTTTGCAATACCTACTTGTGGTTAAAATTTCTTTTCTCTATTTCAAACGATGTAAAAATTTTTGTAAACATACGGACGGACGGACGAACGGACAGAGTGAAACTATATAGTGCACATTTTTACAAAATTTTTTGAAAATGTGCTAAAAAAACGAATGTATGAATGAAATAGAAAATACAAAAAAAAAATTTTGTATAAATATAGAAAACATTAACGTACAGAAAGAATATCGATTGCATATATATATGGTATGGTATGTTTTTTTTTTCATATTTAAAAGTAATTTAAGTTTAAATTAAAGTTTCAATATTGTATACACTACAAAATTGTAATAATGTTTTTGTTATATGAGAACAATCATATTAGCCATTTGATAAGGATGTTCAAGGTTCCATTATAAAAACAAAAAAAAAAAAAAATATTAATAAACTCAGAACGTATCAGAGATACATTTATGAGTTCAGATACATTCATTCATTCATTTAACATTACAAAAAAATAAAAACAAAAACAAAAACAATAATAATTTCATTTGAGTTTCATCAATGGTTTCAGTCATTATTAAAATGTTAAAGGTAAATATTTTTATTATTTCATTTTATTGTTTTTTTTTTAAATTGTAAATGTGTTTTATATTGTTTTTTTTTATTTTTTCATAACTGACATTTGCATAAATGAAGCCTTTTGGGAGGATGTAAATGATGATTTGGGATCTATCTATCTGTTATGAATTTGCTTGTTTTATTATTGATTTTATAAAGTAATCATAATGAATTTATGTATAGAGAATGAATATTAAATATTTCAGTTTTCAGTTTGAATATTTATGATAATATTAATTTTAGTATTAGTACTAGTTTCTTTTTAATCTCTTTCATTCTACAGAAACTAGTTCATTAGGTTTTGTGATTCCGAGTCATGTTATTTGATTTAAAATATTCAATTTCGATTTAATGAATTGAAGTCGATGCAAAACGACTGTGTGATTGTGATTATTATTTCATAAAAAGTATCTTTGAGATTATTTTAAAAGACTTGTAGTAGATAAAATAAATTTATAAAGTATTTAGTCCATAGTAAAATATTCTAAAGTAGTTAATTTCTTAATGACATGATAATCCTGTTGTTAAGTTTAAACGATTTAATTTCGTTAACATCCTGCTACTTTTAACAAATAGCAGGATGTGTATGACTATTCTTCATAATAATGGGACAGGGTATTCCGCTAATATTCTACCATAGAACTAAGTATTGTTTTGATGCTCAAAATAAACAAAAAATTCTTTTATAGGCCAGACTGACTCTCATTTAATTTGGATAAGACCTATTAACATTTTTTTAATTTTTATGTCTTTAAATTCGGAACTATCATAACATATAAAATTTAAGAGCTTCTTTTTTTGAAAATAATAAAATTTTTAGGTCTCTCTAGATTCATCGGAGCTTGAAATCAAAGATTATTAACTTTTTACAAGAAAATATCATTTAAAATTATTTTATTCATAAAATAACGGTATTTGCATTAAAATGATTTTTAGTGTCTATTACGATACTTTTATTCAACTACATTTAAAGTATAATGCAATTTTTGTAACCGAAGTAAAAATTACAATAGTTGCAGTTATTAATTTTGACAGGTATTCAAATTACAGGTGTTTGAAAATAGCAATTTTTAAATTTTGGACCTCTCGGCTCTTAAATATTAGGTGTCAGTGTTTCACAAATTCTATTATATGACTCATACACACTCAAATGACTTATACTAATTCCTAAGGTTCCAAAATAATAAACTTCTCTCAAAGTTTCTATCTCAAGCGCTTTAAGAGATATTAGAGATCGAAAAATTATAAAAATTGAGTTTCGCTTAACTGCAAGTTAAGATACCATATGGAAACCCTAACCCTATATTTATTTTTATGTATTTATAAAGCTTATAAAAACCTCTGTCTTCAACCCTTTCCAGATTGGAAATTACCTTTCACATCTCTTTTTATAATAATTTAAAAATACGAATATTCCGAACTTTAAGGGCTTAAAACTCCGCAACGACTTGTAATAGATAAAATAAATTTATAAGTATGGAGTCCATTGTAAAATATTCTAAAATAGTTAATTTCTTAATGCCATGCAATCCTGTTGTAAAGTTTAAAAGATTTAATTTCGTTAAAGTTGATAAAAAGTTATAACTTTTAACAAATAGCAGGATGTGTATGACTATTCTTCAAATTAAAAGAGTTTAAATGTCTCTGGACAAATTAAGCTAATGTTAATTAAAGTTTTTAAGACTTAAAACCCTACAAAACTATAAAACCCCACTGTTTAACCCTAAAAACTCAGAAAAATTACCCAGAAATAAACTTTTAATTGAATATTAAAATGGCTTATATACTACATAGCCTATACATAATAAATGAAACAGTATTGTATGTATAGATGAAATTCAAACAATAGGGGTTATAATTTTTCTATAAAAAAATTTTCAATTAAAATTCCATAGAAAAAAAACATAATTTAATTTAATATTTATTAAATTTGAAATAAATTAAATATTTAAAAAAAAAATCTAATTAAATATAATATACAAATATTTTTGAATTAGTTTGTGTTTTTTTTTATTTCGAAAAGTAAAAGAATTTTTAATTTTTCATTAGTAAATATCAACTTCAAATGCACACATAATATATATATACAATATATATATATATATATCACTCATAATTAGTTAGATACGATGATTATTGAATTAAAAAAAAAAAATATTTATTGAATTTGAAGTTATTTTAATTTTAATACTATTATTTCTATGGAATTTTATTATATATATATATACAGAGATTATCTATCTAAATATTTTATGAATAATTTATAAATTATTGACAGGATAATCTTTTTTTATTTATTTTTTTTTTTTAATTATGTTTTATAACAGGATATGGAAACAATTTTAACTAAATAATAACTAAAAAATAGCAAAATAAAAATTAGTTCAATTCTAATTATCAAAATGCAAAATAATTAATTACAATTAACACAAATAAAAAAAAAAATTAAATATAAAAAAAAATATTTAAATATAATAAAATATAACAATAAATAAAAAATTATATAAATTAATTTTATCAATATTAAAAATAATTAGCCAAACTAATAAAAATAATTGATACAAAAATTGTAAAATATAAAAAATTGCAATTAAATAAAATAATATTAATTTATTTGTCTATATTATTTTAATTTTTTATTTTTATTTTTTAGAAATGTTTTATGCCAATTTAACAAAATCATTTATAAATTTATATGATACAAAGTTAATTATTATTAATTAAATGTATATATACTTACTAGTATTAAAAAAAAAATTATATGTAATAAATTTTATAGGTGTATTAAAAATGTAATTTTTAAGTACTATATTTATTGTTACTAATAATTATTTTACAAATGAGAATCGATTATTTAATAAATATATTTATTGTAACATATGCGGTGATAATAAATATTTGTTTCCTTGTTACTTCTGCGTAATATAGGGTATTCCCCGCATTTCAGCTCAATTCTAAATTGTAATTTAACTTTTTTAAAATTACGTTTGAAAGGAAAGTTCAAGGTTTTTAAATTCAATAGCATGGTATTTTACACGTTATAGCTCCTTCTCCCATGGGTACTTCTTAATTGCGATTAAAAGGTTTTGCTATCTTAATTTTAACCTAGAGTATACATATATATACTATTCACTTCCATCTTCCTTCTGGTTATTTAATCTATTATGACTAAATCAATCATTCTTCTTCTTGTGGCGCTACAGCTCGATGTGAGCTTTGGCCTTCTTCACAACATCTCGCCACGGATCGCGATCTCCAATTTCCAACCTGTAACACTCGAGCGTCATTTTCAACATTATCAATCCATCTCAAACGTGACCTGCCCCTACTTCTTCTTAAATCAGGTTTAATATTGAAGGCTCACTTTTGCGCTTGGCTTTCGCTCATTCGTATCATGTGCCCGGCCCATTGCAGCTTTTGTGCCTTGGCAAATCTGACGATGTCTTCCAGTTTAATGAGTTCTTGAATTTCCGCGTTATTTCTTTTTATATATTCGCCGTTTTCTATTCTTCTGGCACCGAAAATTTTCCGTAAGATTTTTAAATCAACCATTAGTCCACAAATTTATCAACTTGATCAAATTATTCGACGAATGATTTCCCGGTCTTTTTCACTATATTAACATGTACCTGCAACTTGTGTTTTATGGTATTATTGAGTCAAGACAGGAGTAGAAAATTTTAACAAATGTGGATATCAAATATTAGAAATTTATAATATTATAAAACCTAAATAATAAACTATAAAATAATTTTCCATTACTAGCATAAAACAAGTACATTTAATTTTTAAAACTCCTGTTTTTGGGTACTCAAATCCTCAAAGTTTTCCTTATAAAACTCGTGATGCATATATTTAAAAAAAAAACGCACACAACAAGGTAGATGAGGTTAACGTATCTCAAATTATTCATTTTGTTTTTCTTTGCTTAAGATTTGCATCTCATATCTTTTTCATAACAATTTCCACAATTAATGCCTTTCCTAAATTTTATGTTAATTAAAATTTTTATAGTGTTGAGATCAGTTTAGAGAAAAATTACCTTAATTATATAAAACTTTTTCCATTTAATAACACCTTAATTTTAAATAAAAAAAAATTTTTTTTGAGTATAATAAAATATATTTTATTTAAAAAATAAAAAACTTATTATTAAAATTAATTATATAATTAAACTTAAGATTTTATTCTTATTTAATATATATACAACTCTAATTATATTCTCGCACATTTTATCTCAATTAGGTTGGTAAGGAAAAATATCTAGTAAGATTTTACTAAAAACTTTTCAGAACTTAACTTTTTTTTTTTTATATAATACTAAAAATGAAATCAATTATAAATTTCTTTCATTCATTCACTCACTATGGTATCTCTTCTTATTCGCCAAATTAATTTTTTAAAAATTATACTTATACTCTTATGTTAAATTACTTTATATATATATATATTTAAAAAAAATTTCCTCATTATTATAAGATATCCTCCCATTTAAGATATTACATTTATATATATACCAGAACTTAAGATATGGGTGTAAAAAATACTATACTTAATCTTTCAAATAATTTGATGTTCATATCTTAGACTACAGTTTTTTTTTACAGTTTTTAAAGGAAAATATCCTGAAACCATAATGCAAAGTTTATTTACTAAGTAAATGAAATTAAATCAAAAAACAAAAAATAACGGGAAAATAAATAAACAAATTTAAGACTTAACTTGCAGAATATAAAAATACAAGTAATGGAAAAACATCAAGGATTGTTAAAAAACCACATTTTCAAAATTAAGTAATATTTCATACTGAATTTTGGGTAAAAAATATACAGGGTTTTCCGCTAATATTCTGCCATAAAACTAAGGATTGTTTTGGGGTTCAAAATAAATAAAAAAATTCTTTTGGAAACCAGACCAACTCTCATTTAATTTGGATAAGACCTATTAACATTTTTTTAATCTTTATTTCTTTAAATTCGGAACCATAACTTTTAAAATAATTTCTTCGGAATAAACTGTTAACCAAATTTCAAGGTCTCTTAGAACGAGATTTATCGGAGATTGAAACTAAAGATTATTAACTTTTTATAAGAAAATATCATTTAAAGCAATTTTATTCATAAAATAACGGTATATGCATAAAAAGTTTTTTAGTGTCCATTACTATGCTTTAATCCAATTTTTGTTACCTAAATATTACGAAAGTTGCAGTTATTTAATTTGGACAGGTATTAAAGTTACAGGTGTTTGAAAATAGCAATATTTCAATTTTGAACCTCACCCATATTGGGCGTCACAAAACAATTTTCTTAAATGACTCGTTCTAATTTCTAAGGTTCTAAAATAAAAAACTTCTCTAAAAGTTTCTATCTCAAGAGCTTTAAGAGATATGAGAGGTGAAAAATTCGCAAAAATTGAGTTTCGTATAACTGTAAATTAAAGTACCGTATGGTAACCCTGTATATTTATTATAATAATATGACTATTATGACTATTATTATAATAATAAATATACAGGGTTGCCATACGGTTGCCATAAAATTGAGTTTCGTATAACTGTAAATTAAAGTAGCGTATGGCGACCCTGTATATTTATTTTTATGTATTTATAAAGCTTTTAAAAACCTCTGTCTTCAACCCTTTCCGGATTGGAAATTACCTTACACATTTCTAATTATAATATTTTAAATATAGGACTTTCCCGTATTTTGAGGTGTTGAAGCTCCGCAACGGTTCGGGCTTTAAAAAGTTGTTCCACGAAATTAATTTTTTTGCAATATAAATTTTATTTCTTTATTTGAAACGGTGTTAAAGTTTCGTAAACGCACGGACGGACAGACAGAATTTTTTTTTCAAAATATTTTGAAAATGTATTAAAAATAATATCTATAGATACTATTCTATTAAGATTGTTTTTTGTTTTTTTTTTGTGTAAATATTTCTTTGCTACTGTTAAAAATTATGCATCATTATCTTGTAAAATGAGTGGTGCTCACTTGTATTTATAAAAAAAAAAAAAAATTGTTTTCTTATATCTACAGTATAATAAGGTGTGGGTGGGTCTGCTTTTTGCTGGTAAGAAACTTCAGCATCAATTTATAACTATTTTATTTTTGTTTTTGTTTTTTTTTTTTTTTAAATACAACAACAAAAAATAAATTTATTTATAATATAAAATATATTTTTTTTATTTTTTTTTTTACTTGCGTTTTAAAAACATTTTTATTAGCTTCGTTTAGAGTTTTTTTTTTTTATTTTTTTTTTTTTTTTTTTTGAAAATAGCTCAAAAATATTATAAAAAAACTGAATAAATAAATATACTCAAAGGATTATACTCAAGGATATTATTGAGCGGAAGAGTGAAAAAAAAAAAAATGAAAAGTGTTGATTAAAAATGTTTGAATTTTAAAGAAGAGGAATAAATATGGAAGAAAATTATTTAAAAAATAAAAAACTTTTTAATTTATAAAATATACATATATAAAAAAAATCCGAAAAATAAAGAAAAAATAAGAATATAATAAATTTTATGTATAATGGGATATGGTAGCCATTTCAAAGGATAACCATATGCACAAGTTAAATGAAATAAATTGGACTTTTGAATCTTATGTTTAGTTTTTTTTTTTTTTTTGTTTTTTAACACGCTAGCTTAACGCTTGGAACGGGTTCTTTTATACATAACATGTGGGTTTAGTTGGAAAGGGACGGGAAAATAGAATATTAAAGGGGAATTAAGAAGTAGATTGGAAATGCATTTGAAAAGATTAATTTAAAATTTTTGCAACTTGTAGTATGGCACATTATTAGCAGAGGGGAACACATTAGATGGAAGCATGTTCCACATCTTAGCAGTCCTCACGACAAATGAGTTCCGATAACCAGAAATGAGCACTAGCTGCTCCTCTGGTATTACGTTGAAATTGTTTATGAGAAGGAATAATTAATTTTAGTTCAATAGAGTAATGTACTTTTACCTACAAGATATCTATAAAACAGAGAAATCACTTCAATATTTCGGCGAAAGTTAAGTGGAGTAAATGTTACTTGCACGATAGGGTCACTTATTAAATGTTAGGCGCTATTTTGAATTTGTCGATGCAACTCAAAGAAGTTTGGGATGCACCAGCCCAAATATGGGAGTTATACTCCATCTTTAGTCGAATATAAGCTTTATACATATTAGGCTGATCCTTAGGGAAAAGTATTTTTTGCAATGGGACAAAAAACCCGAAATATTTGGCAGTATTCTTAGCTATATTAAAAATATGCTTATTCAAAAGCATTTTACGATTTAGTTGCAAATCTAAAATTCTTAGATTTTTTGATCATTCTATAATTTCTCCTTAGAATCTCAGAATTGGTTTAATCTGATATCTTTTGCTGGAAATCTGGCAGCTTTAAGTTTTTAAAGTATTAGATTTCATAAGGAAATCATAGGAGTGGTGTCGTCGGCGAAGCTATGCATTGGATGAAGGGAAGAGGAGAGTAAGTCATTGATAGAAATCAAAAAAAGGTTTGTGATATGCTTAGTTCTTTACATTTTATACAAGATATTTTTGACCAATTTTCCAATATTCATATATTGATTTAAATTCAATATTCAAGATATTCATCAATTTCTTCTCAAAAAAACTTATTCGTACATAAGATTAAATCCGACATTGAGTAATTGTGAAAGTGATTCACTTACTTCACTGATTCACTTCAAAACTTTGTTAATATAAGTGTTTTTTTTAACTTACCATTAGCTTTTTTCCCAAAGAAAGTGGGGGAACCCTTAAAAGGCGCTGTGGAATCCTAAATCGTGTAAATGAAAAAAATTTGGATAAACACCCTTATATAATAAAAACACCTTAATAACTAAGGTGTAACTGCTGATGGAAATATGGAACACATTTTTTACCCAGTAAGTTATAATAATTCTTAAGATCTTAAGAATTCAATTGTTTGAAAATCTTGAGAAAAAATTCATTTAATATATCAGATTGTGAGGTAATTTGAATATTTTTACTATCAGATTCAAGCATTCCTTAACTTTCCATAAAAAAATAACACTAATCAAAAAGTTTAAAACAATTTTTTGAAATTTTTTTTTTTTTGTGAAAACTTTACAGTGTAATGAGTGGAATTTTTCTAAATTACTTTAAGGAAGAATTTAAGCAAGTGAATATCTATCATATACAAGTTACAAATTAACCTACTGATAAACAAGCCAAATGAAGTGTAAATTAAATTTAATTGAAGTTTTTGTTTTTTTTTTAAGTATAATTTATAAAACTTTAAGATTAACTTAAAAAAAATAGCCCGAAATTGAGTTCCTGAAAAACTTAAAAAAATGTTTTTGATATTTTCTTATTATTTTTTTATTAAGTAAACTAGATTAATGAAAAGTTTTATACTTATTTTATTAAATTATTTTAATATTCTCCCAAAAAAATATAAAAAACAGAAATTTTTTTGACTGCACCACATGGAAATAATTAGTACAAAAGTTATGCATTTGCAAAATACACATTTAAAAAAATAAATAATAAAAAAATAATAAAAAAACAGCCTTTTAGTTCCAAAAATAAAAAAAAATACACTACCAACAGAATATATTTATATAGGAACCCTAATTACAAAGGTCCATTAGTATAAAAGCCATTTAAATTAATTTAAGCTAAATATATATATAATATATATATATATATATACATACCAAAAAAAAAAAAAATTAAGTAAATAAATATAGAAAATTTAATTAACAGAGAGGATATATATATATATGGATATATATATAGAGTTGAAAATAAAAAAAAAAAACCGTGGAAAATCTGAAAATATAAAAGAAAATTCCGTAAAAAAAAAAAACAAATATTAATTTTCATATGACATAGGGTCATAAATTATGGTTAATTAGGTTTATTTTTATATAAAGAAAATTTATATATGTGTATGTGTGTGTGTTAAAAGAAAAATTTGACGGGGATAAAATATTACACTGTTTGTCGTTGTTTCTGTAATAATTACATATGGAAGTGGAGTTCAAAAAACTCATTTCTTTCACATTAATTAAAAGCAGAGGCAGATATTGTTTTTTTTTTTTTTTTTTTTAAAGCGGTTTTAATATTAAATAATTTTTTAATAACATTTAAATAATTAAAGTATTAAGGATACAAATAGAATTCTTAGCTGAGGTCATATGTCTATTGTCTACTAAATTATCAAAATTTGGAATATTTTATTATATAACAATACTATGTTTTAATCCAAAACTGAATTTACTTGTTCAAAAGTGCTTGAAAACCTTCAAAAGTCCTTAAGAAATTTTGAGTCCTTTTGGTAGTAGGAGATTTTTACTCATTTTAGTCATCCCATTCTGAAGCAAGATTAGATTTTATTATACAGCAATACTTTGTTTTAATCCAAAACTGAATTAACTAGTTCTAAAGTGCTCAAAAACCTTCAAAAATCCTAAAAATATTCTTAGTCTTTTTGGTAGGGGGAGACTCATTTTACTCATTTTAGTCATCCCTTTCTGAAGCAAGATTAGATTTTATTATACAGAAAGACTTTGTTTTAATCAAAAACTGAATTTACTAGTTCTAAGGTCCTCGAAAACCTTCAAGAGTCCAAAAAAATTCGGAGTCCTTTTGGTAGTGGGAGATTTTTATTCATTTTAGTCATCCCATTCTGAAGCTAGATTAGATTTTATTATATAGCAATACTTTGTTTTAATCCAAAACTGAATTTACTAGTTCTAAGGTAGTCGAAAATCTTCAAAAGTCCTAAAAAAAATTCTGAGTCTTTTTGGTAGTGGGAGATTTTTATTCATTTTAGTCATCCCATTCTGAAGCTAGATAAGTTAGATAAATATTAAAATAATATAATAAATAGGTAGTAAAGACTGGGGATGGAAAAGGATGGCTTAGGAATAGGAAGGCTGAGGAATGGGAAAGCTTAGGAATAGGAAGGCTAAGGAAATCATATCCTTTCAATTAGCGGAATAAATACTCACAAATATAATACAGTGCAGTATAATAGCACAATATGGCTTGCCCAATTCAATGAAGTGTTAAGGACGACAAAGGAATACGAAAGGACATTTTATTTCAATTAAGGAGTAAATGTAAAATTTTCAAATAATAACTTGACTTCCCTCTTTAATTTCCTCAAAACTAATTAAATGAGAAAACCTGCGGTAGTAATGTGTTAAATAACTTGAAAGTGTGATCCCCATTAAATTTTCAACTAAATAAAAATAATTATTTGCTTTTGTGTTAGTAATTTTGGCACAGGTGTAAAAAAATTATGAAAAGCTTATTTTTTAAATATAAAAAAAAAAAACTTTTTTTCCAACTTAATTAAAAAAAAAAAAAAAAACACCAAACCTATTTTTGACCTTAAAAGATTAACATAAGTTACATAGAAAAAAAAATATTGATTTAAATATTATATCTAACTTAATATTATATATATATACATATACATATGTATAGAAATATATAATATGTATTTACAAAAAAAATTTTTCAAAATTACAAAGTTAAAAAACTTTGAAGATACAAAAAAAAAAAAAAAAAAAAAAAAAATAAAAATAGAAAAAATAAATGTATTTTAGTATTCAATTTCTTGTTCACCGATAAAAAACCACTTTAACCAAAACTCTTCCATTCTGTTCTTGTGTTTTTTTTTATTTTTTTTTTTTTTTTTTTTTTTTTTATATAAATTTGGCATTCCAAATAATATCGGTTTTGAAATTTTTTTGAGACCATTAGACATATATTAAAGTTTTTTTTTTTTTTTTGCTGCTGCTTCCTACAATTTGTATCTATTTTCGAAAACAATTGACCACATTTTCCTTTACTATTGTAGTTGTTAAAAAAAATAAAAAAACTTTTTCTTGCCTCAGAACAATTTTTTTTTTTTTCTAAATGGAAACCCTTTTCCCAAAAAAAAAAAGAAACAAAAAAAAAACAGAAAATGTAAAAAACTTTTTCCAGAACTTTTGAAACCAAAATTTGAAAGGAAAGAAAAAAAAAACTCAAAATGTGATGAAAAAGTTTTACAGCAGTAGAAAACTCCTAGAGAAAAAAAAAACAAACAAGAACGTTTCCATGTATGAAGGAAGAAAAAGAAAAAAATCAATTAGAAAATATTAGATATATAAATTTTGGGAGCTATCTCTAGTATCTAATTCATTTCGAGAGCAACTTGAAAAGTTTTTTTTTTTCAAAAGATTTATTAAACTATTTTTGGCAGTAGAACTGATAAATAACACTGGGAAGAACTAGAAGAGTTGTTTAAAAAACAGTATTTTAGTGGTTTATAGTAACTGTTCCGAAGACACAAAGCATAGTGAAGTTAAAATAAACTTGTAAGTTTTTCTTAAAAAATGAACTGTGCTCTTTTAAAGATTCTATGGTTTATTAGGGATCCTTAAAAAAAAAATTTATTCCATGTGGATTTTCAGGTACGAAGAATGTGGGAATATGGGTGATATAAATCTTTCGATTTCCATAAAGTTCATCAGATGTTATACTTTGTAGCTTCAATACTAAAACTTTACATAAAAAGTCCTTTTTTTTAAATCTAACTCCCGAAGGACAATTTAAGTATAATGATAATATAATGGTATACTAAATAACCTGTTAAACCTAAGATCCTGAGTGAATTTGATCTTAATTTAAGCAGCTGGGTGGCACAGTGGTTAAGTGCCGACCTTTCATGCAGAAGGGCCCGGGTTCGAATTCTAGTGAAAGTGAAAAAAAACTTTTCTGGTTTTCGACTCGACTCAGCTACCTTTCGCCATTGGGTTCAAATTAATGGCATAATCAATAATTAATAATTATAAATCTTTAATAAAAAATACTTTAATATAAAAATATAAACAAATGCAAAATATAAACAAATAATTTAATTAAAATAATATAACTCGCAGATATAGAATACCATATAATTAAAATATAAAATATTACAATATAAACAAAAAATAGAATTGTAAATATTGAAAATCTAAGACGTTTCTACATGTTATAAGGCCTAGTACTATCTCATGTTTAAATTGTATGTGGAATTCAATAAGACCAATTCTAATAACACGAATATAATATGACCCCCTGTTCCAACATGTACCTACGGTATAGACAGGCTTATTAGCCTAACAGTTGAACAGTTAGCGCTTAAAAAAAAAAAAAAAAAAAAAAAAAAAGAAGACCTTGTATAAAAATCCTTCAATGTATATCCAGGATATTTAACTTATAATTGCAATTTAACACGGTATTGAAGATATGCCTTTTATATCTGAGGTTCACAAAAAACTTTTTCCAGAACATCTCATTTTGTAATTTTAGAATTCTTTAAGTGTTATGGTTATGGATCAGCGTACCTGAAGAATCTGTTAGGCCTCAAAAGGATCCTAATACTTTTGATCCGGACGAATTTTTTAAGCCTTTGTTAAGCCTTGGACTATTAATACCTTTAATCTAGAAGAATTTCATAGGTCAGATTAAAAATACTTCAGGTCCATTCTTACTAACATTTTTATCAGGCTTCTCAGATTAGATGTTATATTTTTCCTAAGACTTGTTTGTTACTTACATACAACTTTATTATTTAATAGATTCTACATTTTTAATTTAATTTAAATAAATAATATATATTGTAATTTAGTTTAATTGTAATTTTGTATAAATTTTTGAGAATTTTAATCAAGGGTTAAAATAAAAATTTTTTTAAAATAAATTAAAAAAAAAAAAATTCCAAAAAAAAAAGAAAAACCATTGAAATTTTTTTTTTTTCCTTATCATTTAACACATTGCACCTTTTGGAATTGTTATTTACAATCTATGTCCTTTAGAAGTCCTGACATCTATTGATATATTTATTACATTGTTTTATATAAGATTACAATATATGAATTTTTTTTTGTTTTCTTGTCTTCCTTCTTGGTTTATCCAATTACATTTTATCTGTTTTGGCACATCTCTTTCATCTCTTTATAAAGAGATTGGTAATAAAAAAAAAACACTGTTTAAAGAAATGGAAAATAAATCCATGGAACAGAGTTGGTTTTTTTATTTTTTTTTACTGCACCAGAAACTTTCACGTACTTGTACACAAAATACATATTGTGGTTCATGGTCTTTTAACACTTTTTTATGATACAGCAAATTGATAAAATCTCTCTGAATCTCGTATAATATGTGTGTACATATACGTCTTATTGTAAAAGTAAAAAAAGGTCTTAACTGAGTCTTAACTTAAGGTTGTAACCTTAAGATTTTCTAAGATTTCTTTTAATAATAAAAATTTTCCTTCTATTAACAATAAATTGACTGGTAAAATCGCTTAAATCTTCTCCGAATTATTGAGGTTGGATAAAATTGCAATTGTTTGACACGGTTGTTCTAAAGTGTTTATTGAGTAATTCGTAAATTAAATATATAAGTTAAAAAAAAAAACCGTGTTGAGAAGTTGAGAAGGTATTGAAAGATATTGGAATTTAAAGTAAAACTTTTTTTTAATTTTTTTTAAATATCAGGTATTTTTTTATTTGCAATGTTTTTTTTTTTATACATTGTGATGTACAAAGTTCTTCTAATGTACAAAGTTGTTCAAATATTGGACTTAATAAGGTCATTTTTTTTATTTAAAAATAAAAAAAAAAAACCACCGGAAGTCAAATAAAAATAAAATAAAGAAGCTAATATACCTTTTGTTTTAAAATCAAAATACCACAATAGGATTTCCAGTATCCTAGCATTTTTTTTTTGATTTAAAACAGAATATTTAAAATTAATTAATATAAGGTAATTTTTATTTTCTTAGAATAAGTACTTCCGTTATTTAAAAAAAAAATATATATATATATATATTTTCATCCTTCTTACAGAAGGAAGTATATATACAGTAGTAGCAATTTTTTATTAAATTAAATTCCATTTAAATTTTTTTTTTTTTGTATTTTTCGCTCGAAAATTTCTTCAAGCAAAACCTCGAAATATTACATATATATATATATATGTATATATATATGTATAGTAAAAAGAAATGTTTTATCATAAGTTGTATTTTATTTGATTTCATAAATTTTATTTTCTTATTCCTCAGAAACTCAAGAAATATATCTGCACCTTTAAGGTTTTTTTTTTTATTATATTTTATATTCACTATTCTCTTCATCATTACTTAAATTCTAAATTAGAACAATTTATCATTTACCCATCAAGCACAAAAAAAAAAAAAAAATGGAATCTGTATTTTGACTTGTGTTTCTACTTAAGAAGGTGTTCGGTGTCAGTTTGTAAAAAATTATATTTTGTCTAATGTCATTTGATTATAGAGATTTTGTTGGGAAATTTTTTTTATTAGTTAGGCCCTTACCTAAATCACGATGTACGGCGTACATTTTCTGTCAAAATAATTTTAAATACATATATAATTAAATGAGAGCTCCCGAAATACGCGACGTACTATGCGTCGAGTTTTTAAAATTTAAAAATTGATAAAGCGTATTAAATTTTGTTATTGGTTTTTGTTATGTTGTTATGGTGTTTATTTGTTGACATTGAATAAATAAAACGTTTTTATATTACGTACGCGCGTAACAATTTCGGGATACGTCGACGTATCGACGTACGGCGTATTATACGTCATACGTCGTACGCTTTTGATTAGGTAAGGCCCTTACATGTAATTTGTCGTATAAAAAGAGTTTTACAGAATGTTTAAAAGTTACATTAGGATGATACACTAATGCATCAACAACTTGAGATTACCTTTTTCCTCAAAACATATATATATATATATATATATATATAAATTGTGTATATATTTTTTAATTGACCAAGTCATTTAGACTAAGCTTCAGTTTCATTAATTTTCACTAAGCTGTTCATTACTCTGCTGTAGTTATCGTATAGGATTATATATCCAAAAATTCTAAATGATGTGCGCCATCTATTATCCTACACAAGAGTTATTTGCATTTTTAAATAATTTTATTTTATAAACGATATTATATACCTATACAATTTTAGCGATATTGTTTGTTAGACCGATTATGTATTTGCCCCATTATGTTTGAACTCATACAAGAGATCAGCGTCTTAACCACTGCGCCATTGGTCAGATATTTATATATATATATATACATTCTTAATGAATTGGATACTTGAAAATGTTTTTACAAAATGTTTGTAACGTGCCCTCTTCTGCTTAAAGTCCCTTGCCTTAAGACATTTTATTATAAATCTTATATGTCAAATGACAGTTGATAATATATCTTATTGACCAACTGTCATACATCCCCATTTAAAGTACCTAATATAAATCTTGTGTAAAAAAGTGTCTCTTATAAAAAGGCGCATTTTGTTATAAGTTTCATATGTCAATTGTCATTAGCCAAATTAACTATGTATTTTGCAAAATTTAAATAGAATTTATAACTTAACTGTCATAGAGCCCCCCATTGGAGATACCTATATATAAATTCAAATTTTTTTTTTCTTTTTTCTATGCTGCGCTCAGTAGACTCTTCAACATTAACAAAGTAAAATTTCAAATAAAAATATAAAAAAAAATTCTTGAATTTGTCTACTCCTGCAAAATGATGCTACACTTATATAGAGAAGTGCAACATCTTAAGAACCTTAAAGAAATAAAAAAAGCAAGCTAGATATAGAAGAAACAAAAATGAATCTGGAACATAAGAATTTAAAGCAGAAAAAAAAAAAACAAAAACAAAAAAAAAAAAAAAACAGCAAAATTTTTGAAAGGAAGAAAATAGAAGCTTGAAGTTATCTTCATCCTGTTAGATAAAGTAGATTTTGTTATTTTTTTTTTCCTATCATAGATAGGTATAATATTTTATAAAGAGATGGTTGTGTTTCCTATTCTAAAAAAAAAAAAAAAAAATAAAAAAAAAAAAAAAATAAGAAATTCCTATTTTATTATTTTTTGGTAGATTTAGTAGCGCGGTTGAATATTTTTCTATTCATTTTCAGAAAAATCATCGTCATCATCATAATGAGAAATTTTACCTAAGGGAAAAATTTTACTTTCATTATTTTTTCTATTTTTTCTACTTTTTTATTAGATTTTTTTTTTTTTACTACTAAAAAATTTTCCAACATGACACTATTTTTACAAGAAGAGTAGATGTTGTTGTATATTTTGATAAATGTTTGATACGATGTGGTTTAAGATATTTTTAAAAATTGTTATATTATATCTAAAAGATAGAATTAGGCATTATCTAAATATAATATAACTAATATAGTGTATACCAAAGATGATACGATGAGATGAGTTTTATGCTAAAAGTGGAAGAATAAAAGTGAATTAGAAAGGAGTGTTAATGATTGTTTTAATTAATTTATATGTTTAAAAAGAATTTTTTCTTTGAAG
This sequence comes from Dolichopus griseipennis, assembly GCA_963082915.1. Lineage (NCBI taxonomy): Eukaryota > Metazoa > Arthropoda > Insecta > Diptera > Dolichopodidae > Dolichopus > Dolichopus griseipennis. The sequence goes on from OY720444.1 coordinate 1,911,309, forward strand.
TTATTTTGAAAAAAAAATAAGAATAAGAATAAAATAGAATAATTATTTTATTCATTTAATTGAGTTCCATTTTCTGTAACTTCCGTAGAAATTCTATATTTTATTATTTTTTATCTTTTTTTTTTTTTGATGTTAAGGAATTTGGTGAAATTATGAATTAATTATATTTAGTAGAGAAAATTATTATAAAAATTGGATGTAAAGGTATACAATTTTATTTTTACAGGTATATATTCTTCTATTTAGATCCATTAAATGGGTCTCTTACAATGTTCTATTTAAATTTTAAATTAAGTATTTTTTTTTTATCTTAAGAACTATTTTTAGCACATTTTCAAAAAATTTTGTAAAAAATGTGCCTATATAGTTTCACTCTGTCCGTGTGTCCGTCTGTCCGTATGTTTACAAAAACTTTTACATCGTTTGAAATATAAAAAAGAAATTTTAACCAAGAGTAGGTATTACAAAAAAAATAATTTCGTTCTGTAACCCCACCCGTTACAGAGCTGGAGCCCCCCAAAGTTGAGAAAAGCCCTATATTCTATTTGTTATAACAAGAGTTCTATTAGGTGTATTTTCAATCTGAAAACGACAAAAGATAGCTGGTTTTTTATAAACTTTATAAATTTTTAAAAGACAAATGTTTAGGGTTGCCATACGGTACTAAAATTTACAATTATGCTAAACTCAATTTTTGCAAAATTTTTGGCTACACATATCTTATAAACGGGTCAAGCTAGGGTCTTGAAATTTTGGGAGTAGTTGATCCTCAATATTTAGGAGGAGTCGGTTAACAAAATTTTTTTGTCACGTTCCCTGTTTAGCAGCTATAAGGGCTCCAAAATTGAAATTTTGCTATTTTTAAACACCTGTAACTTGAATACCACTTCAAATTTTTTTTTGTTAATATACAAAATTTGAAGGTTCAACATTATACTTTAACATATGTTAAAAGATTTTCTTAAATTTAAAAGCGGTTCTTTATATTGAAGAAAGTGTCTCTCAGTTTTAACCATTTTTGCTTAAATAGTAAAATTCTAAGTAAAATTCCAAATTTTGGTAGAATTCATAATTTAATTCCTTGAACCTAAAAAAGTTGTGGGAAAGGGAGTAGTGAGAATTAGATCTTTCGGAAATTGGGCAACCTTCCCCAATTGAGGGGCTATTAGGACTTAAAAATTAAAAAAATTACTGTTTCTATAAGTAAGTATTGACTTAGTCATCAAAGTATATATTTCTTAAATAAAACGTTAACATTGAAGCTTCAACATTATATTCCTATAAAATACTCAGTATGAACCACAATATTATTTTGAAAATGAGCTTTTTTAAAAATCCTTGGTTTTTTTCATCACTTGTTTTATTTTAAATATTAAAATTAATTAAATAAAAGATTCAAGAACTGTGTAATACTACATATTATTATTATATACTTAAAAAAAAATCTATTAGTACATTGAAGGAAAAATTTTGGAATCGATGCCAAATTTTAATTTCAATTTGTTTTTTTAGTTGTTCTGAGTTTTTATGAGTTCTATTTAGAACAAAGAAATAAATAGAATTTGTTCTTTTTTAATTATTCAATTGTTTAACTGAAAAAGTTCTCTGTATTTGAAGTTTTTTATTGGTGCAGACTTTTTTGTTTTTGAAATTGGCACAATAATTTTTTTGAAATATACTTATAGGTTGTTATAACAGAAATATCATTGATTTTATTTAATTATCCGTGATAGAAAAAGTTGGGCTAATATTTAATAGAAAATTTGTGGTATTTTTTTTTTGAAAATTTAATTTTTTATTAAAAAGTTTTTTGCTTTTAAGGAAATTGAGGAAATTATAATTTCAAAAATTTTGGAAAGTAAAAAAAGTTAAATAAATATTAAAATATAAATTTTAGGTTTATTTAATTTTTTCGGCTATATATGTATAATAAAAAGATTGTGTCCCAAAGATATTTTCTATGTATATAGATATATATATATATATAGATTGCCTATTTTTGATATTATAAAATAATGTTTATATATTGATATTATTTTATAATTATGTTTATATATATATGTATATATACAAATTAATTTGTATATTATATATGTATATTTGGGTTGAAAATTATTGAAACTGTATATATATAATTATTGAAGGCCTTTTTTTATAAATTTAATATTTGATTATCTAGTAAGTATTATTTTAGTATTTAAAATATTAATTATTAAATATAAAATTAATTTTTAAAAAAATTTCCATAATCAGTATAAATTCTATTATTAAATTAGTAAAATTTTTAATTATTTATTTATTATTATTATGTTGTATGTATTATTATTTATTTAGTATCAGGACAAAGTAAATAGTGCCTGATAATATAATTGTCTTTTGCCTATTTGGCATTTGGGTTTCTTTAAATAAATATTTTCTATTACAATAATTATAATTAAAATATTAATTATTTTGTTTATGTTATATATTTAAATATATTGTATTTATTAAATATATATTTTTTTAATTATATTTGGTTACCAAGGAGATTTGTAAAAAAAATTATTTTTTAATAACAGTTTTTTTTAATTAAATATATTGTATGACCTGAATGAAAATCGAACGCGGAGCCTCTAGGTTAGTAAGACACTACACCACCGAAACCCCTTAGTAAAATAATTTTTTATTTCTAATTCATATTATAATCTTCTAATTTATATTTTAATCCTGGCTCAACAATTTGTTCTAAGACTTTTGAAGAAAAAGAGGAAAGTGAAATAGAGGTACATGAATTATATCCTGTGGTTTCGCTTATAGTTTCATATGTATATGTTCTAACAATAGCTTGAAACAATTCAAAAAATTCAATACCACAATTTCAAAGCTACAGTATTTTTAACGGGGTCGGGTTGTTCCTAAATTACTCAAAAGACAATGTCTCCTAAATTTAAGAGAAAAGCCCTCAAATGTAAAGTTCCAAAAACCAAAATCAATTTAAATAATTTTCTTTTTGGAGATCTTAGTTTTTAGAATTTTGTCTTGGCGATTTCGTACCCAACCCATTTCTAAGATATTTATTTCATATTTCCTCAATATATTATTTAAAGTATAATATTTAATATTACTACAAAAAAAAAAAAAATCTTTTATACAAATTTTTTATTAAATAAATAATTTTATTACGTAAAAATTACAAAAAATTTAATTTATTAAATAAAGTTCTCTTTAAAGTTTTTCCTTCTCCTCTAACAACAATTAAAGAATTCTTCCAATCCAAAAATTTCCCCTATTTTTCTTCAGCAGTACCTAAAATTATAAAAAATAAAAAAATAAAATTTTTTCATTGTAAATTTTTAATTTTTTAATTTTAGCCATCATTGAAATTAATTATTAAAAAAAAAAATTTTTAAACTTACAATAACAAAATATATATATATATATATATAAATTTTATTCCCCACTTTAATTCCAAACTAATTATGAATTCTTTTGTATGATGAACTTTTATTTATTGTTATAAATTTTTGTTTTGCTGTTTTTTTTTTTTGTTTTTTTTTGTATTTTTTTTTGTAAATTGGTTTCAAAAATTGTTTGCCTTCAATCTGTCATGCTCAGTTTTAACACAAATATGTAGTTTAGTTCTTTTTTCTCTTCTTCAATGTTTTTTAATTAATATTCCATTAGTAATCTGAAAAATATAAAAAAAAAAAATTAATTAATCAAAAAAGAATAATTACATGTGTACTGTTGAAAAAAAAAACAAAGTTATAAATTAATTTATTACAATGTGGTTAGTTTCAACAACTAATGTATACACAGAGAACGAACTTCTATATTATACAAAAGGAAGTGTTAACTTGTAACATATTGAAGTTTCTGTTTTTTTTTTTTTTCAGATTCATTCTATTGTGAATGATGACAATGGTATATTATACTTAATAAGTATAGTGAGTACGATTTTATAATACCTACCACTGTATATTCTTTATCATTCTTTTTTTTTTTAAAATCAGCAGTTGACTTCACAAAGAAGGCAATAATGAAAGAAAAACGAGTTTCAATTAATTCATTTCTTCCTTCCTTCCTTCCTTCCTCCCTTATTCACTTAAATCTTATATAAGTAGTTTTAAAATTACAAATAAGTGTATAAAATTAAATTGGTTAAAATACGAAACTTCTTAAATCTTTAATTGCCTGCCTTTTTTTTTTTTTGTAAATTATTTTAATAAAAAATTTTTATTTTAAAGTCGTTTCAGTTTTCAAAAAATTTTGCAAATGAGAAAATTAAAATTCTCTTTTTTATTTTTACTTATGGTATATAATATTAAAGATTTAACTACAAATTAATTCAAAAGATACAATTTTTATTTAAATGAGACTTAAATCAATTTTGAATTTAAACTTGTAGAAATACAAAAAAAAAAAAAAATTTTTTAACTTGTAGATACAACATGTAATTGTAGATGATAATATAAAAAAAAAAAAAATGATTTAAAATTGAATAAAAAAAAGTATATCTTAACTTTTATTGTGAATTAATACAAAAAAAAAGAAAAAAAATAACAATAACAATAACAAGTAAATAAAATAAAAGCGTTTTCAATTGTTGTATACGCGTTAAAGATTTAATAATAAAAAATACAGCAGATTTTATTACTTAAAAGTATTAAAAGTTAATTACATTAAGATTTTAACTCAAATTCAACTTATTCGTTTTTTTTCAAAAAAAAAAAAAAAAATAAAAAAAAAAACAAAACGAGATCAGTTTTAAAAGTCAAATGTTTTATATACACTTGTTTTTAATTCACATATTATTATACGAGTACTACTCATTTTGTAATTTGAATTCATTCACAATTTACACAATTTATTCATTTTTGTTTTTTTTTTTTTTTTTTGTTTTTTTATTTTTGTAAATCATTTTGAATACATTAAATACAATTTTAAATGTATATATATATATTATTATACTTCTTAAATCCCCCAAAATAAAAAATGTGTTTTTTTTTTTCTGTCATTCATTTAAAACAGGGAGGAGAGGAAGAGAGAAAGGGAAGAAGTATTTATTTTCTTAAATTGTAAAATTATAATATTCTTTTTCTTTTCCTCTTTTGAGTTTTAACTGATTTTTGTAATTAATTCACAAAAATAAAGTAAAATCAAAAAAAAAAACAAGTAAGGAAAAATATCAAGGGTTTTCAAAAAGTACATTTTCCAAATTATATATACGGTTTCTTACTGAAATATTTCATCATTTATTTTTATAAAAATATATATTAATTTAGTTATTTCATTAATTTATTAATTATATATGACTAATAGGGAAATTCTTAGAATATAACCCCAATGCACTCAAGGAAATCTGTTAATAAGTGCGGGAAATAATGTTGCAGCTTCAATGTTATCGTTTAATTTTGGAAAAAACTTACACTGGTGAATAAGTTACTGTTTTATAAAAAACATAAAAGTTTTAATTTTTAAGACCTAGTATCCCTTCAATGGGGAAGGTTCCCAAATTTTTTCTTAGCAAACTTATGATGGATCTGCCCACCCCTCCTCTCCTGTCCTCACCCTTCTATTTTTTTCCGGTTCTAGGAAATCAATTGTGAACTCCACCCAAAATTTGAAATTTTACCCAAAAATTTTTTTTATCTAAGCAAAACTAGTTAAAACTAAGAGACAATTTCTTCAATTTAAAAAGAAACCCTTTCAAATTTAAGAAAAACCTTTAACATATGGTTGAAACATAATGCTGCAGCTGTAAAATTTGTATATTAGTAAAAAAAAAAATTTGAACAGGTTTTCAAGTTACAGGTGTTTAAAAATAGAAAAATTTCAATTTTCGAGCCCTTATAGCTCCTAAACAGGGGGACGTGACAAAAAAATTTTGTTAACCAACTCCTACTAATTTCGGAGGACCTAACTTCTCCTTTCAAAAATTTCCACACCCTAACTTGTACCGTTTAGAAGATATGTGTGGCCGAAAATTTTTGCAAAAAAATGAGTTTTGCATAATTGTAAATTTTTAGTACCTTATGGCAACCCTAAACATATGCTCTTAATTATTTAAAAAGCTTATAAAACCAGCTATCTTTTTCCGTTTTCAGATTGAAAATATACCCAACAGAACTCTTGTTCTAATAACAATTTAGTAAAATAGGGCTTTTTTCAACTTTGGAGGGCTGTAGCTCCGTAACAGGTGGGGCTACAGAAAAAAAATTTTTCTACGAAATTATGTTTTTCGTAATATCTACCTGTGGTTAAAATTTCTTAATTCTATTTCAAATGGTGTAAAAGTTTTTGTAAACATAAGGACAGACAGACGAACAGACAGAGTGAAACTATATAGACTCATTTTTACAAAATTTTTTGAAAATGTGCTAAAAACAATTATATAATATATAAGTAAATATACATTATATATATATATATATATATATATATATATATATATATATATATATATATATATATATAAGTATTTATATAGATATCATTTTTGATAAAGACAACATAAATCCTCTTAAGGAAATTGTTATATAACTTTGGTGTAACTTTGTTACAAAGGATTTAAATTGTTATAAAAGGAATTTATATTTTCTATTTGTATTTGTGTTTGTTTTTTTTTTTTTTTTAAAGAATAAGAGAGAATGTATTAAAATAATAATGATAGAAAGAGATATAAAATAATAACATCCTTGTTATTTTTTTTATTTTTTTTTGTTTTATTAATTTTTAATCCTTTAGTATATAATTATAAAAAAAAAAAAAAAATGTTACAATTAAAAATGTTTTGAAATAAATTTTTTTAATACACATACATATATACATATATTCACAATAAGAATTTTTTTTTTTAAAAAGCTTCTATATACGTTTTATTATAATGTATATTGTCAGTCAGTTTGTTTGTCTTATGTGTTTCCTTAAAATGGAATTTCCATTATTATTATGTTGAAATTTAAGTGTAAAAATACAAAATGTATTTTTGGGGTCATTTTTATCGGATCTATGGTTTTGGAATTCTTGAATTTTGATATTAAATTGAAATTAAAATTGCAATTGCAATTCTTGTACAATATTCTCTTGTCATATTGTGAATGACAATACATATATGTTTTTGCAAAAGTAATGATATTTTTTTTTTTTTTTTTTTGTGATTTTATTATTATTTTTATTATACAATATAAATTTTTTTTTTTTTATATTCTTGTATTTAAAATGTAGTAAAATGTGTAATAAAATAAAGAGTACTTAATATATAATACATATATTATGTATGGTAAGGTATATTTAATTTTTAATTGTATAATATATAGGTATATAACCTTTGAACTGGGACTAGGACAAAAGAAACATTATATATATATGTATGTATGTAGTTTTAAAAGGTTGACATCATTTTTAGGACAACACTAAAATTTTATTTTGTGGCATAGAGATAAATATATTTAAATTTTAAGTAAGTTTTTTTTTTTTTTTTTTATAGGAATAATTGAAATTTTTAAATAATAAAATTAAAAATTGTTATATTCATTTTATTTAAAAATTATGATGTTGTTTTATTAAAATTGATGGTCAAAGTGGTATTAGATTTAATTTGTTTTTGAATGGGTATTTTAATTTTTTTTACGGAATTGGGTATATGTAAAATATTCAAAGTGTGTCAGAGGCGCACTATGAAATTTGCCTAGGCAAAAATTGGATTCTAACGAATTAAACGGACCTTCGTTTAATGCAGAACTTTAATAAATTAAATTTTAAATATTAAGGAATAGTAATTTCAAGTATAGGATTTGTAAAAAAAAATTCCGAATAGGGCGAAAAGGGTTTCAGGAATATGTGATTATATAGGAAGTATTAATTAACTTCATACTAAAACTCAATAAACTGTCTTAGGGTGCGTTTATGTTGGAGCTGCGATAAATGATAAGAGCGTTGATAAGAGCATCAATAAGAGCATAGAAAAAGCTATACTCTTATGGTGTGTTTATATTGCAACTTCGATTATAGCTATAACCTCAATTAAATTTGTCCTTTTTTAATGAGATTTTATTAAAATTATTTTTTGTTTTACTTATTTGAAATGAAAAATAGTTTTAAAAATATTTCATTTAATCGAAAAATCTTACAAATTTCTATATTACATGTTAAATTGAATAATAATGAAAATTTGGTTCGATTATAACAACGATACAATCATTATCTATAACTTGTCCAGAATAAACCTGTTATAGTTGTTTCTATCCGTCTGGTCCAAAAAGTATTGTTTAATAAAGATTTCCCTTATTATAAGCTCAACATCCATAATTATTTGAATCAAATTTTAAACAAATCTTTTTATTTATTGAAAATTCAAAATAAAAACAAAGAATGAGCTATTTTATCAATTAAAAAAAATATTTATTATTGTATTATATTTATAAAATGCATTATTATTGCACCCGATTGAGATTTTGTACTAAAAAACAAAAATAACAAAGTATTTAATAAAAAAAATGAAGTAACAAAGGAGAACAAATTATTTATTTAAAAATTTTGATCATCGATAAGAGCGTATAAAACTGAATAAAGAGTTTTCTATGCTCTTATCGTTTATCGATGGTCACAGCGATGCTCCAATATAAACACCTCTATTTAAATCATGTATATAGTTTTCTACGCTATGCTCTTATCGACGCTCTTATCACTTATCGCAGCTCCAACATAAACGCACCCTTATACATAAGAATTTTCTAGGAATTCTTTGATATTTCAAACGTTCGAAATCAAATTTTCATAAAATTCTTACCTCATATTTAAATAAATTTCCAACGAACAAATCTTGTAGATATTGCTTTCAATATTTCATGAAATTTTATACGAAATTTAATTCGGACAGACAACTTAAAATATTTTTAAAAACTTTTATTATATAAACTTTTGAAAAAAAAAAATTTTTTAAATAAATTTTCAGTATATCGATTAATTATTGAATTTATATTTTTTGAAGATGTTACTTAATTTATGGTTTAATTGATGACCCATTTTAATTCATACTTAATCAATAAATATATATGTTTTTTATTATATGTAAATTTTTTTTTATATTTATTTTAATTTTTTTTATTATTGATATTAAAATTATTTTTTAAAAGAACCATTTAATTATTTTTTTATTTGAATGATATTTTAATAGTACCCAGAAAAATATTGATTTAAATTAAAATTGATTCATTTCAATGATTATTATAATTAAATTGAAAATTTTAAAATGTTTTTTTTTTTATTTTCCAATTTAAAATTTCTATTCACATATTTTATAGATCAAAGTATATACATACATAAATATATATATATATTTGTTTAATATTAATGAATTTATGTATATTAATATCATATTAAAAAAAAAACAAAAACAATAATAAAAGAAAAGAGACAAAGTTATTGGGGGAAAAAAAAGGGTTGAAAAAAAGGCTTAAATATAATTGTATATTTCATATTCGTTTTTTATTTTTTTGTAATATTAATTAAAGATGTAAAACATGTACTAAATAACTTATAATAAATTTTATTAAATATCAAAAACACTTAAAATATCATCTATCAATATATATATATACAGTGAAAGCTCTCTTAGTCGGACGTTCTTATATACGGACATCTCTTTAAGACGGACAGTTTTTTCAAAACCAATTCTTTTTTTAAATTTTCCATACAAAACGCATTCTTTTACGCATTCACACACTCTAATAACCGGACGCGGACACTTCAATCATTCTTTAAATTTCAAAAAAATCTCCCGTTAAAGGAGACTTGTAATTTATGAGCAAGCTTTTTTTATTTAATGTGAGTAATATAGTGTATACATCCAATCCAATACAAATTTTGTATTATAATTTACTATTATATTATATTTACTTATAGGTATGCATAGAATTACATATTAGAATCTAATACATACATAATTGGATTTAAATAATATTATGTATGCCTAATACATAGAGGTACTTTTTATTGCTTATTTTTTAAAACGTTCTGAGAAATGAAGAGAGTATGTATTAGTAATCAGATGCAAACTCGCTCTCTCTTAAGAATCAAAAATTTTTACATTTTTTTAAAATAATACGTATTAGGTTTATTACGCAAACGTTTAGATAAAGTTCACCAGTTCTTGAACAATTGGAAACTAAAACCTACAATGACGTCTTAAAAACTATTGATAGTTAAAAAAAAATTTGTAACATTTAAAGAGGATCTTACAGCATTCCAGTTTATAAAAAACTTAAAAACACATTTCAAAAATAATATTTTAAAAATTGACCAGGAAAAAATACGGCAGTCAAAATTTCAAATTTTTCAAAAGACTACTAATTCTTAAACTCTGAAATGGAAGTAGCATGTAATTTAACCAAATAATGTTAATCTGTATTGAAATTATAGATTTTTTGTTTAGTTTTTTGTAGTAATTTTTATTTTCTTTTGTTATTTTGTTTTTATGTTGTTTTACCATTATAATTTTACCCTTGAAAAAACGTTATTAAAAAAAATTAATAAAGAATTTAAGAAAAGTTATAAAAATTTTTTTTTCTATTAACCGGATAGTTCCCATAAGCGGACGAAAATTTTAGAACCGTGAGTGTCCGTTTATGAGAGCTTTCACTGTATATATATATCCACAAAAAAAAAAAAAAAATAAAAAACCAAATACACACACATACAAATATTTTAAAAATAATCCATTTAATTGAAAACGATTATTTCTAGTTAAAATTTTATAATTACAATTTATAACGTAACGTACGTATACGTATATTTTTGATATTAAACTTTACATATGTATATATAAGTTTTGAGTATATTATATTGTGTATATATGTATTTTGAAGTATATATTCAATTTTATGTTATAATTTATTGATATATATATATATAATAAATTTTCTTTATATATTTTAACTTAATTTACACCTTTATGAATAAATTATATGTAGTAACATTTTGCACCTTTACATAAAATGTATATGTATATAAATTATAAATACATATATATTTTATTACAAATCTTTAACTCTTTTGATAAATCTTATCATAATAATATTATTATATATGTGATATATGAAAATTGATATCGTTGAGATATAAATGGTTATAAATTATTTAAAGACATAAATTCGTATCAAATTTTATTGGATCATATAGGATATAAGAAAATAATAATAATATTCATTGTACGTGCATGCATGCCTGAATGATATATATATATATGTGTATCAAAAATATTGAATATCTACTATATGATGGTAAGTGGTTCTTACGGATATTGCAAAAATTTGTTTTATATGTTTAAAATGTTGAAGATTTAAGTATCATTGATAATTATTTTTTAGTATTTATAGTTTTGTATTAAGTTGAGGTTTTTCTCAGATTTGTTTTTTGTAATTGGAAATGTTAAGATTTTTGTAGAATTTTTGATTTACACTTTTGAAAGGTTTATTTTAATTTAATAATTTACAGTTTTATAGAATAATTATAGTCATTTTGATTTTATGAATACAAATCAAATAACTATAGTGAATATTTTTTAAAAGTTCTGCTGCAGTTGAAATTTTAAACCAACCTTTTCATTATTTTTAAACAACAACAGAAGTTAACCAAAATGAAATTTTGAGATTGAACTCTAGTTTGGTTTTCCACAAAGTACATACACTAAGTACAATTTGTAACTTTTGTATAAAGAACCATTGATAGAATGTATAATTTCAATTCTCCAATATGTATAAATTTACAATGGTTATATATGCGTATTATTATCTAGTATATGGAACAATGAGATTCACATAACAAAAGAGTATCTATATAATAGATAACATGTTTTTTTTTTTTAATTAGTTCTCTGAATAGGTGAACAGTGTACACTTTGATAGAGTGGAACTACTTTGGTGGAATATTCAATAAAATGCATTTCAATAAACTAATCTACAACATTTAATTACAAAATATTCACTTATGCATATAATATACATTTATATTTATATACTCGTATATATGTATGCATGCATATAAAAATCATGATAAATCTAAAAAACCAAAAACAATAGCTGCCAGATTATTTTAATCATTTCATCAGTTAGTGGATGTTCAATTTTTTATTTTTTTTTTTCCATGCCATTTAAAAGCCTCTATTTAAAGTTCATGTAATCAACCCGCTAATGGACCTAATATATTCATATATTCTCATATATATATATATATATATTCGTAGATTGATAGATATATGAATATCTTTACGTATATATAGAGATGCTATAAATTACTAATATGCTAAATAATTGATCGTATTAAATCAATTCCTCCACATAGAGTTTTATAAATACACTATACAGATAGATAGTATATCTATATATACATTACAGATATGTAGCCCATATTTAGATATTTATCGATATATGTGTCAGTTTCTATTAAAAAAAAAATATACAAAACAAATAGATAACATTCATTATATGACAAACTAACTACCATCGCTTGTAACATTCAATAATAGAACAAAATATAAAAAAAAATAAAAACATAAAACAAAAATAGATGCAAAATATACGACAAAGTCAATTTTTGTAACAGCAATGGATATGTGAAAAAAAAACAACCTCATTTCCCCAAAATACAATGAAAATGAGTTCATTGTACCCCGGAATCATGTCAATAAATCCTGTATAGTGGCGACAAGATTACATTATAACTAGTAGTTTTTTTTTTTTTTTTTTCTAAATAGATACTGTCTGATCTGGAATCTGGACGACTACAAAAGTTACAACTTACGTATAGATATACAATAAAAGGATTAAATAAAGAATAAGGACAACTGAATGAACTAATTTTATTACACTCTTTATATATATTTTATATCTATAGATACTTGAATAGATTTATTATAGATATTGCGCTTTTAACTCGTATATACATATGTATATATATATATATATATTAGTTTCGGTTTGTTTTTACTTTATTAAGTTTTCTAGTGTCCTTTATAACATTGAAGTTCCGTTGGATTTTGTTGTACATGTTTCCTATATATCTGGTACAAAAAAAAAAAATATTTTGACTTTTTATACAAAAAATTGTATAAGTGTTTGTAATGTTTAAGTAATTGTGTCTAATGTGACCCAAATTCTTTGATTTTATTTTCTTATTTTATTTTTTTTCATTTTTTTTTTTAGAAAATCTCATTTTCTCCAGTTTAAAAGGTCTAAAATAGAGAAAAATACCATATAAATATCAAACATATGGTTATTTCAGATGCTTTCAGCAACATGCAACCAATATTAAAATTTCATATTAAAAACACCAAAAAAAAAAAAAAAAAAAAAAACCAAAAAATAAACAAACCATTTAAGAGTTTTGTTGTTGCTTTTTTTTTTGATGGATGTTTAAGAGAGGCGACAAGTTTTAAATTATGGAAAATTTAATCGATTACTGTGAACTTTTGAAAATTTATACACAAGATATATATGTATATGTATACAACATAGTACATAATAAGAGTTATGACATTAGTGTTTTATTTGTCACCTATAATGTAAAATATATATATATATATACATATTTATTTTTTTTTTTGAAAAGTTTATTGGGATGTTTCAAAATATTATAGAGTTGTCCACTTATCTATTTAAAAATGAATGATGATGGTGTACTGTTTAAATTTCTTGTAAAATATATATATAAATGTATATATATAAATTATTGATTAGATTGTTGAATATTGTTAAGCATGAGTTAAAAATCTTTTTTTTTTTTTTTTTTTTTTGAAATATCATCAAAATTTGGAAATTATTTTTTTTTTTTAAAAGAAAGGGAAAACATCATATCATATAAAAAAAAAAAAAAAAACTTAATCTAAAATAAAACCGCAAGCTGCTGGTAATAAAAAAAACTTATCAAAATATGATTAGTCACTGCTGATTATCAAAAAGAAAAAATATGAAATGAGAACGGGGTGAAGACTGAGGAGGATTGTAACAATCATCTCAGATGAGTGGGGAATAAAAAAAGAGTGAATTGCTATAATTTTGATGTAATTTGTTTCTTTTTTTTTTTTTTTTTTTTATTATTGCTAACTGTTCAAGTGATAAGTTTTTTTTTTTTTTTATACTACTTGGATACAAGTGGGTGGATGTGAGACGGAAGATACGAAAAATATAATAATCTAATTATGAGTTATAATTAATCTTTTTAAATTTACACACACACACATACACACGCGAATTTTTTAAGGATTTTTTAAATTCTAATAAAAATTTAATTCAATTCCTTTTTGGTTTTATTTTTAGTCATTGTCATTATTTTTGTATAAAAGTTATAAAGTAAAATTGGAATTGCGATGATAAGTGTTGTCTGTGAGTTGATAAGTGTGAGTTAAATTATTTGTCTGAATTAGTGATGTACAGAGAGCTATTAATTATGTTTTTGCTATCTATTTCAAGCTAATGATGAGTTAAGTCGAATACCAGATAAAGGTTTTCAATTTTTTTTACTTGGGTTGAAGTCGGAGCCCCTTCAATTAGAAATCCTCACTAAAATCAATGCGTTATCTTGCCGAGATATTTAAAAAAGTCAAAAGAAATTGTAAAGTAATTTTAAAATCTAATTTTGAAGTCATTCGCTCCTAACGATAATCCCAAAGACAAATGGTAACTTAATCAGATCTATCACCAGAAATAAAAGTTCTGGGTTTCAAACGCGGATCCTTTGAATTAAAGATTCCCACTCAAGCATTCAGTTCTAAAAAAAGATCACTGCAATTTTGATTGCACTTTTTCGATTTACCTTAAATAAACAATGCAATGAATAGAAAATGCAATGTTCACTAACTTTTTTTCTCCTTTATTCTCCTCCCCCCCTAAAAAAAAACTTAAAAAATTTTTTCACTCTGAATCTGTGGTATACGAAACAAAGTTTAAAAAGAATTTTTTTTAGAATATAATGAAAATTGCATTCTTTAGATTTTTCTTATAAAAGTAATTTCTAGAATTTTTATTTAAACATTCTTCTAATCATATTTAATTATAAAGAAAATTAATTAATTGTTATAAAACACAAAAAAATGTAACAGTTTGTTTATTAGTTTCGATACATGTATATATACTGTATATATATATACATATTCATATGTATATTATGTTTGTAGTACATGATAAGAAATAATCGTAGAAAAAAAAATTAAAAAAAATAAAACTGAACTATATATAACAGATTGATGTGATTCCCAGGTATTTCAATTTTATTGGCCATTATAAAAACAAAGAAAATCAATTAATGGTAAATTAAATTTTGATGAAAGGAAGAAAAATAAAAAAAAAAAAAAGGCAAAAAAAATAAAAAAAAAAAAACAAATAAATTGTTTTGTTTTTCTTTTGTATGAAGGATAATTGGAAATTCCAATTAATTGATACAAAACTAAAAATATATATATATATATATTTTTTTTTTATATATATAAAAAAAATAAAAGAAAAATAATTTTGTAAATTGAAGAAAAATATATAATTTGAAAGCAAATATAAAATAAAAAAAACTTTTCCGATATCGTCCTTTTTATTGTTTAATTTGATTTTTTGTTTTGATTTTTACCCCGCTTTTCTTTTTTTTTTTTTTTTGATTTAAAACTTCAAAGATTAATTATTTAATTTACAAAGATTGGTTTTTGTTTTTTTTTGGAAAATTGATTTAAACGTAGATAGATAGAAAAATTTTTATTTTTAGAAGAAATTAAAAAAGAAAAAATTTGTAATTTTAAAGATGTATTAAAAAAAAATGAGTATTAAATAAAATATTACATTGGTAGATTTTTAAATTAATTAGATAAATATAGTCTTTGTATACTTAGGTCTCTTAAGAAAGTCTTAGTGGAATTCGGACTTTTATTTTAAATTCGAATAATATTTTAAGTATACCACATTTCCACTTCACTCCGCCCCCTGTTTCATTAATGTATCATTTAAGACGCATATCTTTCAATTGGAAAATTTTGGGAACGGTCATATCATATCTAATTAAAAAAAAAATATCGTAAAATTGTATTATATCGTAAAAGTTTATATCGTAATATAAAATAAAATTATTATAAAAATATATTTAACTCTTGTTTAAGATAAAAGATGGAGCATAAAATTTAGAATTTGTGTAACCATATAATCCTGTACACTACTAGCTACAGCCAATTAATCAAAGGCTTAGTGAATATTCTTCTAGCGAACAGATGCTATTTTGGGTTAAAAAAACAAATGAAATCCAAATATATCAGCTATAAAACGAAGATAATGCTGTACAACACCCTCATTGTTCCAGTATTGCTTTATGGCTCAGAGTCATGGACAATGTCGAAAAACGATGAAAATTTGTTAGATGCATTTAAAAGGAAAATCCAACGAAAGATCTTTGGTCCTGTAAATATAAATGGGTATTGGAGACATAGATATAACCAAGAACTGTACGCACTCTACGACAATATAAACCTAGTCAGGAGAGTAAAAATACAAAGACTGTGTTGGCTAGGACATTTTGTAAGAAGGGAAGAAAATTGTCCGGTGAGAATGGTTTTTGAATCCAACCCATATGGTGTATGACTATCGAAATTTGGGTTTGCCGGGCTTATGGAGAACAGCTGCCCAGGATAGAGACCAATGGAGAAATTATCTGAAGTCGGCCGGAGACTCTAGAGTCTCGTAGAGCCATTTATATATATATATATATTAGTGAATATAGCGATTACAGAACTGAAGCTTAGTCTAAATGACTTTATTAATACCCTATACTCATTAAATAAGAGAAAAATTAATAAAAAAATAAAAAAAAAATTCACTTTTGGTTACTCAATCAGTTATGTGATAATTTTTCAAAAATAAATATTTAACTGAGGCTTGTATTAAATAAAGTGTCATGATACCAAAAATTTGATTATAAATACTATATTCATATAATTATTAGATTTGATCGCTTATATTAATTAATAATATGATTATAAATCTATATATATATATATATATATATTCAAATAATTTATAAATCTATTATTTTCAGGAAAATTCCGAAATTCAATAGAAATCATTTTCTATAATAATAATAACGAGTATTTAATTTAAATCATATATTAATTTATTATAAGTTTTAATAAGAAACTCTTCTTATACTTGTACATATATATGTATATTTTATATATGATTTATTTTTAGTTATATATTTTAGTTATTATATATTTAGTTTTAGTTGTATACTTATTATCTAACATCAATAAAAGTCAAATATATTCTAAAATTCAAAATTAATGGAATTATCATAAATTTATATGCAAACAAGCATACATATATGTGTACATATATTTAAATATATATTTTTGAATATTTCTATATATATATATAGAATATATGGTCAAAACTATAACATGTCATAATTAAATCATCTCATAATCTGAAATGAATTTTAATAACTTTTAAATGCCAACGGTATTAACACTATCATTATCTAATAATATGGTACTTTTAAAATAAATGTGTTCAACTTCAATATATAATAGACACCAGTAGATATATGAGACACCAGATATATTGAGAGAGAGAGACACCAAACAAAAAGTTCCCATGAAAACAAAAAAAACAACAAAAAATAAAAATGAAAAATATAATATTTGGCAGTGCAGTTATAATGACAACTTTTTTAACGTATTATATGTACTATTTACATTATATAACTTATTTATATATATATATATATTTATTTAGGTAACTTGTTTATTTCATATACATACTAAGTACTCTAATTTAATAACTCACTCACTTATATATATATATATATATATATATATATATAGATGTTTATTATGAATTTGATTTAGGTACAAAATATTTGAAATTTAAATATACGTATATTTTGAAATGATGTGCGGATTTGACCAGAGCTTTATATATGCAGTTGTTGTATATATATATATATATAAATAGCTTTAAAACTTTAAGTTTTTTTTTTGTGTGAAACTTTTGTATATAGAGTTTTTTTTTTTTTGTGTAAATAAAACCATGTTTTTTTTTTTTTAGAATTCATCATAATCAGAAAAAAAAAAAAAGAAAAAATTCCCCAGTAAATTTAGACCATAGATTAAGTAAATAAAAATAGAGAAAAATTACTAGACAAAAAATAAATAGAAAATGTTTTGTTTATGTTGGATTTGTTTCTATTAACAATTTAAAAATTTTTTGTAATATGTTTGTATTTCAAGCGTTAACAAGTAGAAGAAAATTTATATATATATATATATATATGAAGAGTAAGTAGACCAAGATATTATATATATATGAAAAAAAAAAAATATTATCTGCATCAAAAAATAATAATAAAACAAAATTGTTTTAATTAAATTTTTTTTTTAACTATATTATTATCTTTTCTCTAAATATAAAATGCATTGTGAAAATGGGTGTAGAACAGTTTTTCGATTATAGTATTACAGAAGTCCAGCTTACCCATAATATAATTTGATAAGAAAATAATTTTATAAAATTCAAATATTTTTTTTGTTTTACTCCTTTTCTACTCCTTTAAGGAGTATAGGACATTCACCAAGTTTTTTTTATTTTAAACTAGGCTTCAGTTTCTTTAATCATAATATTCACTAAGCCGTTGATTACTCGACTGTAGCTATTGTATAATGTTATGAAATATGAATGCAAAAATTTTAACTTTGTGCACACATCTATAATCTTACACAAGAATTATTTTTATATTTTTATTAAATCTTATTTTTATATACGATATAAACTAGTGTTACGATATAATTAAAAAAGTTTACGATATTTTTTTATTGAATATGATCTGACCGGGTTTTGAACCCGAGACCTTCCATATGAAAGGCGGCGTCTTTACCACTACACCATTGGTCAGATGAAATATTATTTTGCAAAAAATTTTATTTATTTTCAGAAATTTTATTTTGCAAAATATTTGTATAGCACATTTCTTTTACATATACATGTAAAAATTTGAGAAAAGGACAAAGCCCTGATCGTGTATCCAACCTCTAAAATCCTTTCTGATTATTTTTTTTTAAATATTAACATCCTTTTAAAAAACATTACATTACCATTTAAAATAAAGAAAAGTTTACCTTTCCTATAACCTCATCTAAACAAATTATTTGTAATCTTGATTTTGTTTTCAACTGTACAACAAACTCTTTCCATTTTTTTGCTAGAGGCTGGGACTTAATAAATAAAAAATAAAACAGAAAATTTATTTTGACAATTGGATATTTTCAAAATTGTAAATTTGTTTACAGAGAAATTGTCCAAATAAAATTTTTTTTTTAACATCATCAGATTTTTTTGATAAGTAGATTTAGGCGAAATAGATGTTTATCATATATTATGAATTTTTTTGTAAAGTGTTGGACATCCCATTGTATAAGTATAAGTATAAAAAAAAAAAAATTATATTATGTGTTTAGGTATACTTTTATTTACTTATCCTGTTATATATAGGTATGTATATAAAATAAATAATTCTTAACAATTTCATATGAAATTAAAAGGATAATAAAAAGAAAACTTAAGGATTTCATGTATGAAGAAAGGATGCAAAAAAAAAATAAATAAAAAACATAATGTTAAATTTTTCATTTGGATTTAAGTTTTCATTCTTTACTAATTTAACAACTTATGGAAGAAAAAAATATATTTTAATTTTTTATTTTTATAAATATTTTTATTATTTTTTTTTTTTTGTTATTTTATTTTATAATCTAATTTTTTATTTTTATTTGGTTATTTTGGATTTTAGAAAAAAAAAACAAGATAGTTTTATATCTTAAGGATTAAAAACAAATACAATAAAAATAAAAATAAAACAAATAAAATTAAAATACTTTACACTTTTGAATATTATTAGAAAATTTTTTTTATTTAAATTTAATTTTTTTTATTAAATAAAAAACTTTAAAATATTTAAAATATTTTATATAAAAAAAAGTTTTTATAAGTTTTTTAGTAAATTAGGCACTTGTTTCAACAAAAATTAGATTTATTATTTAAGTTATAGTTTTGCGAAAGTATTTTTATAGGTTTAGGTTTTTTTTTTTTTTTATAGAATAGTTAATTATTGTACATGTGATAAAGGGATAAATGAAAAACCACAGAATTTTCCACCTTAAATATTTCAAAATTTTGGTCTTTAGACTTGCTTCGTTTGCCAGAGATATTCAGTACCTTTAGAAAAACACTTAAAAGTTTGGATATTTTCAAATATAAAGAGCTGATTTTGGTATTATTTAATTTTCTAATTAAAAGTAGCCGAAAGACTATTAAAATTTTTCTTATATATAATTTATTATTTTTTTTATAAAGTAGAAAAGAGTCTGATGAAAGTATAAAGATATAAATTATAATAGGTCATGAATTCGGAGCACTAATGTCTAAGGCAATAATGTACTATCATCTGTTAACATAAAATATGGCACCTATTGAAATGGAATTACATATGAGATTTTAAACGATTTAAGTAATGCTAAAATCGACGAATTATCTAAGATTTTTTGTAGTAATACTAAAAAACTGAATTTCAAAGCCATTTAAAACTACCTAAGAATGAAGGTAATCAAGAATCTGAGCAGGCGCATAGAGTAGATATCCTGTAATCGGGATCTGTATGTTAAATCTATTTAAATACAAGAGAAAGGGACACCCTGATACCAAATTTGGAGGTTCTTTTTTCTTTGGATTCGGAATCAAACTTGTTTCGCCTAAATTCAATGAAAAAGTTACAGGATCCGAACCCATGTATACAATTGGAACGGTTATATCTTAATTTTAAGCTACTTTTTTTTATTAATTTCAATGATATGCCTTAAGGTCTTCGGAACTGTGTGGCTGGTCTCCCACTACCCACTACTACTCCAATTGGTCCCAAATTTCAAGGACACTAAGGAAATAGAAAGAGACACCCTGATACCAAATTTGCAGGTTCTATCTTCATTGGTTTTGAAGTGTGATCTTTCAAATATTTATTTAACTGATTATATTTTTAGTATAATTACTTTAATATACAACTTTTATAACACATGATAATCAAAATTTAACTACGTCATACATTAAGTAAAGTATCTAATATAAATTAAAAAAAAAATAAATTATATTAAAAAATTTATACACCTCGAATTCCTTTGAAAATTTTCGAAATCAAAATATTTTATCCTTCGAATAATTCAAACATACACTTGACATACTAAATGAAATTTCAAATATTTTACTACTATTTAGTTCATCGAATTCTTCTACTCATAGTTAATTAAAATAACTAATTTTTTGATCAATATTCAAAATATTAATATGAAAATACTTTAATATTAAATATATTTAATATAAAAAAAAATTCTTTAAATTATATTCAATTGTTTAATTATAATAATTTTGAATAAAAAAAAATAATAAAAACTAAATTATTTCTCTAAATTTACTTTTTAATCACTAATATTTAATATCTTATTCCTGTGATCAAAATCAGATACATATATATATATATATATATCTATAAATATAAATAATAATAATAATTGTTGGAATTTAATTTGTAATTGTATGATTAAAATATTCAGATAACCACAGAAATTTTATTATTATATAATAATAATTTATGAATATTTATATATATATATATATATATATTTTCTAATATTATTTTACTTCAATAGCAAAAAAAATATAAAATGTTTTTTTTTTAAAAATGAAAAACTCTGAAAACTATGCAACACACAAAAAACACTATAATATTTTTCACTTAATAAAATACTGTGGTATTTGCAGTAGTACAAGACAATTATTTGAAAAATAAAATGAATAAAATTTTATAAATTGTAAATTCCAAAAAATGTAAACATATGTTGAAAATACAAACACATAAGTTCGTATATACATATTATATATGTATATATATATAATAAAATATAAGTTAGCCTGCAACTATAATATTAATTTTATACACATAATATCTACACAATGTACAAGTATAATATGTATCTTCATTATATTGCATGTATCTAAACTATCTATGAAATTTTTGTATATATACAAGTATATGATATAACTGTTAAAATAAAACTAAACGTTATACCAATTTAATTCAAAATACATTGGTAATGATATAGAATTTGAATGAAAAGAATGAACACATATTCAGGATATTATTTGTGCAAAAATAAAGGACGTTTTTTTTTTAGATTAAAACCAAAAATATATATATATATATATGCATTATAATATAACTTATCAATGATAATAATCAGTTTGATGGTTTATTTTTTAACATATATATATATATAGAGTATATATTTTGTATTATTAAATTGTCATTTTTAAAATGAACTTGTTACCCTTGTTATATAGTTCTTCTAAATTAAAACTAGTTTAAAATATATATATAGTTATTCAAATATATTACTAAAATACCCCCCACCCCCCGCCCCCCTTGTATCACATTTAATAACATAATTTAATTTTGGGGGATTGAAATCAGTTTAGAGTATAAGTACAAAATATTAATTTAAATTTTGCGTAAATGAACAATTCGTTATACGGTTATAAATTTTTTATTGTTGTTTTTTTTTTTTAATTTTAACTGTTATACATGTCCCAAATGTATACAATTGAAATTGATGAAAATCTTTATTAATATTGAATAATATATATATGTATGTACTATATTTATATATATGGAACATTTTACCATGTTGTTTTTTTTCAATTTTCATGATTGAGGCAGCTGAGGTTTGTCAGTTTTGCGTATTAAAAACAAGGATTAAACATCCATTACAAGAAATACAAAAAAAAAAAAACAATAACAATAATAATAAAAACAAAAAATTTTTATATTTTTTTTTTTTTTTGTATTTTATTTTTCAATATTTGCAACATTATTTTGCTCTATATATTATTACATAATATATACAATATATATGCAAATGATGTATAGGTATGTTGAAATTGAATATGTTGTATAATTGTTGGAAGTAATAATTTATAATTCCCCGATTAAAAGTTGAAGTGATTATTATTGTTGACCATTATATGTAAATTCTGGAAAAAAAATAATAAAAACAAAAAAAAAAAAACTTTACTTGGCTGGATTTCATTATTTAATTTTAATCGGATCTGCATTAATACGAAACTTGCGTATGTCAATATAGGAATTTTCAACCACAACATGTTGAATTGAATATTATTTTGTTGTTGTTGTTGTTTTTTTTTTTTTCAAAAATTGTTTTAAACAATTTATATAGTAAAAATTTTATAATAAACAGCTATGGGAAGTATATGATAAATTATTTTAAAGGTGAATACTTAAAAATTGTTTTTTTGTTTTTTTTTTTTTTTTTTGGGGAAATTAAAGATATGCGAAACATTTTAAATTGCGGTTTTTTTGTAAATAATTTTCCATTTGATGGGAAAATTTAAGTTAAATAATAAATAATTTAAATAATTAAAAGGTGGTTATTTTAAATTTTTTTTTAAGAAAATTTTCAAGATAAACCACTGGAAAACTGTTAAGATTAGAAAATTATTTTAGAATTAGAGCTTCCATTAAGCCTTTCCATCTGTTTCTATTTAGTGCTATGACTTTCATTTGAGACCACATTTTATTTAGTTCTGTTATTTCTCGCTCTACTGTTCTACGCCATGTTTTTCTAAATCTAACAACATTTCTCTTTCCTTGAGGGTTCCATTCCAGGACTTGCCTGGCTATGCAGTCTGGGGGCAGTCTTCTAAGAATGTAACTTATCCACCTATATTTTCGTTTCTTAATTTCTATTTCGATAGTTTTTTGCGCGGTAGCTTCCCATAGATCTTCATTTCGTATTCGTCTTGTTCAGTATACTCTGCATATAATCCGGAGGCACTTGTTTACAAATACTTGTAGTTTATATGTTTCTTTCTTATTAAATAGCCAAGTTTCACTACCATACAGATTTTATACATGCTTGGAATATTCTAAGTTTGATTTTTCTTGCAATTTGGGATGACCTCCATATTCTTCCAAATGTTGCTCTGGCTTTCGTTAGTTTATTATTAATGTCCTCTTTTGTACCGCCTTCTTTCGTAATAATACTGCCTAGGTAATTGAATTTATCTACAGAATTTGTGAAATACAATGGTTTAACATTTGTTTTATTCTATTTTGAAAAGATGTTTAAAGGTGGTCGTAAGTTCGGAACCATAATTGTACAGTCCAATGGTGACTAATTAAATAATGATTCATTTGATAAGTGAATGTTCAAAATCAAAACTTTTACTAATCAAAACTTTACTGACTTATTGATAAATATCGATTATGGGAACAACAGCAAATTAAATTATTAGTGATAATTGACATTTGATTAGTAATGAGTGGTTAGTGCAATTGGTTTCTAGCTGGTTATTTGTTTTTGGAAATCTCATTTTAAATAGTCATTTAAAATATTACGAAGTTCTGGTGTCAAAATGTCCTTAATAAGGATAATAACTATTAAAGTTTAATTAAATCAAAAAACGTGGGACTTTGTACAACTTTAGTAGATA
>OY720444.1:1936065-2042802 GCA_963082915.1 Dolichopus griseipennis
TAATTAAATCATCTCATAATCTGAAATGAATTTTAATAACTTTTAAATGCCAACGGTATTAACACTATCATTATCTAATAATATGGTACTTTTAAAATAAATGTGTTCAACTTCAATATATATAGACACCAGATATATGAGACACCAGATATATTGAGAGAGAGAGACACCAAACAAAAAGTTCCCATGAAAACAAAAAAAAAACAATAAAAATAAAAAATATAATATTTGGCAGTGCAGTTATAATGACAACTTTTTTAACGTATTATATGTACTATTTACATTATATAACATATATATATATATATATTTATTTAGGTAACTTGTTTATTTCATATACATACTAAGTACTCTAATTTAATAACTCACTCACTTGTCTATATATATATATATATATATATAGATGTTTGTTATGAATTTGATTTAGGTACAAAATATTTGAAATTTAAATATACCGTATATTTTGAAATGAATGTGCGGATTTGACCAGAGCTTTATATATGCAGTTGTTTGTTGTCTATATATATATATATATATAAATAGCTTTAAAACTTTAAGTTTTTTTTTTGTGTGAAACTTTTGTATAGAGTTTTTTTTTTTTTGTGTAAATAAATCCATGTTTTTTTTAGAATTCATCATAATCAGAAAAAAAAAAAAAAAAAAAAATTCCCCAGTAAATTTAGACCATAGATTAAGTAAATAAAAATAGAGAAAAATTACTAGACAAAAAATAAATAGAAAATGTTTTGTTTATGTTGGATTTGTTTCTATTAACAATTTAAAAATGTTTTTTAATATGTTTGTATTTCAAGCGTTAACAAGTAGAAGAAAATTTATATATATATATATATATGTGAAGAGTAAGTAGACCAGGATATTATATATATATATGAAAAAAAAAAAAAAATTAAATATTATCTGCATCAAAAAATAATAATAAAAAAAAATTGTTTTAATTAAATTTTTTTTTTAACTATATTATTATCTTTTCTCTAAATAGAAAATGCATTGTGAAAATGGGTGTAGAACAGTTTTTCGATATTTGTATTTCAGAAGTTCAGCTTTCCTATAATATTATTTGATATGAAAATAATTTTGTAAAATTCAAATATTTTTTTTGTTTTACTCCTTTTCTACTCCTTTAAGGAGTTTAGGGCATTCACCAAGTTTTTATTTTAAACTAGGCTTCAGTTTTTTTAATCATAATATTCACTAAGCCGTTGATTACTCCGCTGTAGTTATTGTATAAGGTCATGAAATATGAATGCACAAATTTTAACTTTGTGCGCCATCTATAATGTTACACAAGAATTATTTATATATTTTTTTTTATTAAATCTTATTTTATATTACGATATAAACTAGTGTTACGATTTAATTAAAAAATTTTACGATATTTTTTTATTAGATATGATCTGACCGGGGTTTGAACCCGAGACCATCCACATGAAAGGCGGCGTCTTTACCACTACGCAATTGGTCAGATGAAATATTATTTTGCAAAAAATTTTATTTATTTTTAGAAATTTTATTTTGCAAAATATTTATATAGCACATTTCTTTTACATATACAAATGTAAAAATTTGAGAAAAGGACAAAGCACTGATCTTGTATCCAACTTCTAAAATCCTTTCAGATTATATTTAAATATTAACATCCTTTTAAAAAAACATTACCATTTAAAATAAAGAAAAGTTTACCTTTCATAAAACCTCATCTAAACAAATTATTTGTAATCTAGATTTTGTTTTCAACTGTACAACAAACTCTTTCCATTTTTTTGCTAGAGGCTGGGACTTAATAAATAAAAAATAAAACAGAAAATTTATTTTGACAATTGGATATTTTCAAAATTGTAAATTTGTTTACAGAGAAATTGTCCAAATAAAATTTTTTTTTAACATCATCAGATTTTTTTGATAAGTAGATTTAGGCGAAATAGATGTTTATCATATATTATGAATTTTTTTTGTAAAGTGTTGGACATCCCATTGTATAAGTATAAAAAAAAAAAATTATATTATGTGTTTAGGTATACTTTTATTTACTTATCCTGTTATATATAGATATGTATATAAAATAAATAATTCTTAACAATTTCATATGAAATTAAAAGGATAATAAAAAGAAAACTTAAGGATTTCATGTATGAAGAAAGGATGCAAAAAAAAAAATAAAATAAAACATAATGTTAAATTTTTCATTTGGATTTAAGTTTTCATTCTTTACTAATTTAACAACTTATGGAAGAAAAAAATATATTTTTATTATTTTTTTTTTTTTATTTTTATAAATATTTTTATTATTTTTTTTTTTTTGTTATTTTATTTTATAATCTAATTTTTTATTTTTATTTGGTTATTTTGGATTTTTAGAAAAAAAAAAGATAGTTTTATATCTTAAGGATTAAAAACAAATACAACAAAAAAAAAAAAAAAAAACAAATAAAATTAAAATACTTTACACTTTTGAATATTATTAGAAATTTTTTTTTATTTAAATTTAATTTTTTTTATTAAATAAAAAACTTTAAAATATTTAAAATATTTTTATATAAAAAAGTTTATATAAGTTTTTTAGTAAATTAGGCACTTGTTTCAACAAAAATTAGATTTATTATTTAAGTTATACTTTTGCGAAAGTATTTTTTTAGGTTTTGTTTTTTGTTTTTTTTTTTAGAATAGTTAATTATTGTACATGTGATGAAGGGATAAATGAAAAACCACAGAATTTTCCACCTTAAATATTTCAAAATTTTGGGGTTTTGAATTGCTTCGTTTGCCAGAGATATTCAGTACCTTTAGAAAAACACTTAAAAGTTTATTCGATATTTTCAAATATAAAGAGCTGATTTTGGAATTATTAAATTTTCTAATTAAAAGTAGTTGAAGGACTATTAAAATTTTCTTATATATAATTTACCATTTTTTTTATAAAGTAGTAAAGAGTGTGATGAAAGTATAAAGATAGAAAATTATAATAGGTCATGAATTCGGAGCACTAATGTCTAATACACTAATGTACTATCATCTGCTAAAATAAAATATGGCACCTACTGAAATGCAATTATATATGAGATTTTAAACGATTAAAGTAATGCTAAGATAAACCAATTGGGTTTTTTATATTAATACTAAAAAACTAAAATTCAAAGCTATTTAAAACTACCTAAGAATGAAGGTAATCAAGAATCTGAGCAGGGGCATAGAGTAGATAGTCTGTAACCGGGATCTGTATGTTAAATCTATTTAAATACAAGAGAAAGGGACACCCTGATACCAAATTTGGAGGCTCTTTTTTCTTTGGATTCGGAATCAAGCTCGTTTGGCCTAAATTCGATAAAAAATTTACAGGATCCGAACCCATGTATACAATTGGAACGTTATATCTTAATTTTAAGCTACTTTTTTTTTATTAATTTCAATGATATGCCTTAAGGTCTTCGGAACTGTGTGGCTGGTCTCCGACCCATTACTCCAATTGGTCCCAAATTTCAAGGGCACTAAGGAAATAGAAAGAGACACCCTGATATCAAATTTGCAGGTTCTATCTTCATTGGTTTTGAAGTGTGATCTCCCAAATGTTTAACTGTTTTTATTTTTAGTATAATTACTTCAATATACAACTTTACTAATCTGTTATAGCCCCTCATAAATCAACATTTAACTACGTCATACATTAAGTAAAGTATCTAATATAAATTAAAAAAAAATAAATTATATTAAAAAATTTATACACCTCGAATTCCTTTGAAAATTTTCGAAATCAAAATATTTTTATCCTTCGAATAATTCAAACATACACTTGACATACTAAATGAATTTTCAAATATTTTTCGGCATTTAGTTCATCGAATTCTTCTACTCATAGTTAATTAAAATAACTAATTTTTTGATCAATATTCAAAATATTAATATGAAAATACTTTAATATTAAATATATTTAGTATAAAAAAAATTCCTTTAAATTATATTCAATTTTTTAATTATAATAATTTTGAATAAAAAAAATAATAAAAACTAAATTATTTCTCTAAATTTACTTTTTAATCACTAATATTTAATATCTTATTCCTGTGATCAAAATCAGATACATATATATATATATATATAAAAAATATAAATAATAATAATAATTGTTGGAATTTAATTTGTAATTGTATGATTAAAATATTCAGATAACCACAGAAATATTATTATTATATAATAATAATTTATGAATATTTATATATATATATGTATTTTCTAATATAATTTTACTTCAATAGCAAAAAAAAAAAATCTAAAATGTTTTTTTTAAAAATGAAAAACTCTGAAAACTGTGCAACACACAAAAAACACTATAATATTTTTCACTTAATAAAATACTGTGGTATTTGCAATAGTACAAGACAATTATTTGAAAAATAAAATGAATAAAATTTTATAAATTGTAGATTCCAAAAAATGTAAACATATGTTGAAAATACAAATACATAAGTACGTATATACATATTATATATGTATATATTTATATAATAAAATATAAGTTAGCCTGCAACTATAATATTAATTTCATATACACATAATATCTACACAATGTACAAGTATAATATGTACCTTCATTATTTTGCATGTATCTAAACTAGCTATGAAATTTTTGTACATATATACAAGTATATGATATAACTGTTAAAATAAAACTAAACGTTATACCAATTTAATTCAAAATACATCGTAATGATATAGAATTTGAATGAAAAGAATGAACACATATTCAGGATATTATTTGTGCAAAAATAAAGGACGTTTTTTTTTAGATTAAACCAATAATATATATATATACAGGGTGTCCCGGGAATAACGTGCCATAGAACAGCAGATGATAGGGGAGTTCAAAACGACCAAAAAATTGTATGGGAAGGGGGGGTCTATCTCCAACCCATACCGAGTTAAAAGGCCTTAAAGATCCGATTTTTAAAAAAAATTATATTTTTTCACTAAATTTTTTGATGTTTTGTTTTTACCCATAAAAGCAAAAATCTAGTAGCTAAAAAAAAAATTTAACGTGCACATTAAAGCCTGTTGAATTCTTTTTCTAATTCATAAAAAGTAATGCATATTGCTCTTCGAAATTGGAAGTTATAATGATTTAAAGGTTAAAATTATGAGCATTTTTTTAGGCATAAATTGCTTTAAACCCTATTGCTCAAAAAATTGAGCAATTACCATACCATTTTTTTTTTCTAAAAAAAATATTTGTTTCTCTACGAACATTTTGAAACTCAAATTTTATTCTTATCTCAAAAATCATAAAAGTTATAACCAAATAAAGTTTCAATAAAATACTTTTTTCTTTTAAATAAATTTCTTCAAAAGATTTTATTGTTGAAGAAATTAAAGTTTAAGATTTTTTTAACATCTCATTTCCCATACAATTTTTTGGTCGTTTTGAACTCCCTTATCATCTGCTGTTTTATGGCACGTTATTCCCGGGACACCCTGTGTATATATATATTATAATATAACTTATCAATGATAATAATCAGTTTGATGGTATATTTTGTATTATTAAATTGTCATTTTTAAAATGAACTTGTTACCCTTGTTATATAGTTCTTCTAAATTAAAACTAGTTTAAAATATATATATATAGTTATTCAAATATATTCCTAAAATACCCCCCTCCCCCCCGCCCCGACCTCTATCACATTTAATAACATAATTTTATTTTGGGGATTGAAATCAGTTTAGAGTATAAGTACAAAATATTAATTTAAATTTTGCGTAAATGAACAATTCGTTATACGGTTATAAATTTTTTGTTTTTTTATTGTTTTTTTTTTTTTTTTTTAATTTTAACTGTTATACATGTCCCAAATGTATACAATTGAAATTGATGAAAATCTTTATTAATATTGAATAATATATATATGTATGTACTATATTTATATATATGGAACATTTTACCATGTTGTTTTTTTTCAATTTTCATGATTGAGGCAGCTGAGGTTTGTCAGTTTTGCGTATTAAAAACAAGGATTAAACATCCATTACAAGAAATACAAAAAAAAACAATAATAATAAAAACAAAAATTTTTATATTTTTTTTTTTTTTGTATTTTATTTTTCAATATTTGCAACATTATTTTGCTCTATATATATTATTACATATACTTATACAATATATATGCAAATGATGTATAGGTATGTTGAAATTGAATATGTTGTATAATTGTTGGAAGTAATAATTTATAATTCCCCGATTAAAAGTTGAAGTGATTATTATTGTTGACCATTATATGTAAATTCTGGAAAAAAAATAATAAAAATAAAAAAAAAAAAACTTTACTTGGCTGGATTTCATTATTTAATTTTAATCGGATCTGCATTAATACGAAACTTGCGTATGTCAATATAGGAATTTTCAACCACAACATGTTGAATTGAATATTTTTTTGTTGTTGTTGTTGGTTTTTTTTTTTCAAAAATTATTTTTAAACAATTTATATAGTAAAAAATTTTGATAATAAACAGCTATGGGAAGTATATGATAAATTATTTTAAAGGTGAATACTTAAAAATTGTTTTTGTTTTTTTTTTTTTTTTTTTTTTTTTTGGGGAAATTAAAAATATGCGAAACATTTTAAAATTGCGGTTTTTTTTTGTAAATAATTTTTTTTCATTTGATGGGAAAATTTAAGTTAAATAATAAATAATTTTAAATAATTAAGAGGAGGTTATTTTAAATTTTTTTTTAAGAAAATTTTCAAGATAAACCATTGGAAAACTGTTAAGATTTGAAAATTATTTTAGAATTAGGGCTTCCACAAAAACTTTCCATCTGTTTCTATTTAGTGCTATGACTTTCATTTGAGACCATGTTTTATTTAGTTCTGTTATTTCTAGCTCTACTGTTCTACGCCATGTATTTCTAGGTCTACCAATATTTCTCTTTCGTTGAGGGTTCCATTCCAGGACTTGCCTAGCTATGCAGTCTGGGGGTCTTCTAAGAATGTGACCTATCCACCTATATTTTCGTTTCTTAATTTCTATTTCGATAGGTTCTTGACCGGTAGCTTCCCATAGATCTTTATTTCGTATTCTTCTTGGTCAGTATACTCTGCATATAATCCGGAGGCACTTGTTTACAAATACTTGTAGTTTATATGTGTTTCTTTCTTATTAACTAGCCAAGTTTCACTACCATATAAGAGGACAAATTTTATACATGCTTGGAATATTCTAAGTTTGGTTTTTCTAGCAATTTGGGATGACTTCCATATTTTCCACATTCTTCCAAATGTTGCTCTGGCTTTCGTTAGTTTATTATTAATGTCCTTTTTTTTTACCGCCTTCTTTCGTAATAATACTGCCTAGGTAATTGAATTTATCTACATCTAGGTAATTGAATTTATCTACAGAATTTGTGAAATACAATGGTTTAACATTTGTTTTATTCTATTATGAAAATATGTGTAAAGATGGGCAAAGGTTCAGAACCATATTATACAGTTCAATGGTTACTTATTAAATAATGATTCATTTGATAAGTGAATGTGTCTTTTACTAATCAAAATTTTACTGACTTATTGATAAATATCGATTATGGGAACAACAACAAATAAAATTATTAGTAATAATTGACATTCGATTAGTAATGAGTGGTTAGTGCAATTGGTTTCTAGATGGTTATTTTTTTTTGGAAATCTAAAAATAGTCATTTAATATATTACGAAGTTCTGGTGTCAAAATATCCTTAATAAGGATAATAAAGCTTTTTAAAGTTTAATTAAATCAAAAAAAGTGGGACTTTGTACAACTTTAGTAGATATAAACATTTGGTTATATTATTTCCAATTTCTAGTTAGAGTCTCACCTTACTTTACCTTGACTAATACATAAATATTGCAAATAAACTGTTATGCAAATGCGTGGGTGGACAAAATAAAACTACTAAATTTTTTTTTTTTAATTCAAATATACCCACATATTAAAAACATGCAATTTTTGGTTTAGATTTTATTCAAACAAAACTTATACCAGATATTTATGTATGTAAATTTGGTACAAAATCCACCATATATACATATTTTGTTGTTGGATAATTTTTAATAGAACTAATTTTATATTTGAATTGAATTATAGAGAGTTAATATAGAGAAAAAGCCTACTTAGTATAATTAAAAAAAAAAAAAAAACAAAAACAAAAAAAAACAAATATGCAAAATAATGTGGGGAATTTTCAATTTATAACTGAGAGGTTTTTCATAGAATATTTGAAAAATTTTTTA
This sequence comes from Dolichopus griseipennis, assembly GCA_963082915.1. NCBI lineage: Eukaryota > Metazoa > Arthropoda > Insecta > Diptera > Dolichopodidae > Dolichopus > Dolichopus griseipennis. Next base: position 1,944,339 of record OY720444.1, read on the forward strand.
ATGTGTACTTTACAGAAAATACAGAAAATTTTTTATAATGAAAAACACATTTTAAAATTTTTGCGTCTTTAATAGTTAAATATAGAAGTTTGTTAAAAATAAAAATTTTATTTACATGAATTATTTAAAAATGTATAATTGTACTGGTATATTTATTATACAACCATATTTTATGGAAGTTTTGGACATATTTTTTGTTTTATTTTATTTCAATTTTTTTTTTTTGTTAATTACCTTTTATATGAAATTCCGCTCTGGTAATTTAAGTGGCATTGAGAATTTGATATTTAATGTTTTTTTTTTTTAATTTTTAATTTTAAAGATTTTTATTTAAATGTGCAGAAAATTTAATTGGAAATTATTTAAAAAAAAAAAAAAAAAATAATTTATATTTTTTGACATTTATATATATATATATAAAGTATTTAAATAAAATTTGGTTGTACACAATTGACAGTGTACACGTTTTCTTGATTCTGTCAGTGAAGCATTTCAACGATATTCATAATAAATTACAATTCAAATTTATTTGATATATATATATACAGTGAAAGTTCTCTTAGCCGGACGTTCTTATATACGGACATCTCTTTAAGACGGACAGTTTTTTTCAAAACCAATTCTTTTTTTAAATTTTTCATACAAAACACATTCTTTTAACCGGACACTCTAATAACCGGACGCGGACACTTAAATCATTCTTTAAATTTCAAAAAAATCTCCCGTAAACGGACACTTGTAATTTATGAGCAAGCTTTTTTTATTTAATGTGAGTAATATGGTGTATACATCCAATCCAATACAAATTTTGTATTATAATTTACTATTATATTATATTTATTTATAGGTATACATTCTAATTTTTAGAATTACATATTAGAATCTAATACATACATAATTCGATTTGAATAATATTATGTATGCCTAATACATAGAGGTACTTTTTATTGCTAATTTTTAAAAAGGTTCTAAGCAAAGAAGAGATAGTATTAGTATGTATTATTAATAAGATGCAAACTCGCTCTTTTAAGAATCAACAATTTTTCCATTTTTTAAAAATAATACGTATTGGGCTTATTAGTTTTATTACGCATATGTCTTAGGTAAATTTCACCAGTCCTTGAACAATTGGAAACTAAAACCTACAATGAAGTCTTAAAAACTATCGATAGTTTAAAAAAATTTGCAACATTTAAAGAGGATCTTACAACATTCATAGTTTATAAAAAACTTAAAAACACATTTCAAAAATAATGTTTTAAAAATTGACCAGGAAAAAGTACGGCAGTCAAAGATTTAAAATTTTTCAAAAGACTACTTATTCTTAAACTCTGAAATGGAAGTAGTATGTAATTTAACCAAATAATAATAATCTGTAATGAATTTATTGAATTTCTGTTTAGTTTTTTGTAGTAATTTCTAATTTCTTTTGTTATTTAATTTTTATGTTATTTAACCATTATAATTTTACCCTTGAAAAAAACGTTATTAAAAAAATTAATAAAGAATTTAAGAAAAGTTATAAAAAATATTTTTTCTATTAACCGAACAGTTCTCATAAGCGGACGAAAATTTTAGAACCGTGAGTGTCCGTTTATGAGAGCTTTCACTGTATATAAAAAACTTACTTATATATTATATAGAAGCCATAATAAACTTATAAGATATATATTCAACTTGTAAAAGTTTTTTTTGAATACTTAATTTTTTTTTAAAAAAAATTTCAATATTGAAAAATTGTCAAAATACTTTAAGAAACAACTTTAATATCAAAAATTTTAACTAAAATTTAAAAATATTCCAAAAAAAAATATGAAAAAATAGCAATTGTATAAAAAAGAGAAATAATAATTTTAAATTTAAATAAATTATACTTATATTTTTGGTTTTACATAAAAAAAGGATAAAGGAAAATGGAAGTTTAATCTTTATTGGAACCGGAACTTATTATTTAAATATCAAAAAAAATAAAAATAAACCAAAAATTGAACTAAATTTTAATACGAGTTATATTTTGAACCAAATAGTAGTATATGAATAAAATTTATTGAGTTAATAATACTTGAGAATTTTGTATATATATATAAAACCTTATCTATATAATATATATATATATATCAATAGAAAATAATCGAAAATATAATTTTATATGATTTTTACATATAGATATATATACATTTGATACAAATGTATCGGTTTTTGTATAATATACAACAAGGAATATATAATCAAATTAACATAATAAAAATGAAATTCAGTTTTTTATTTGAAGAATATAAAAAGAGTTTATAATATGGATAGAGTTGTTCTATTCAATTTTGGGGTTTGATGTTTGTTTTTTATTTTTTTAAATAATGTAATAAAAAACCACAACGTTATAGCTGTAATTATTCTTTAAAAAAGTTTATCTATAAATATAGCACTTAAAACAATTTAAAAAAACAAGGATCTGACTTTGTTTTACATTGGAAGGATCCTTTTTATACTAAGTATATAATTGAGCTTTGAGTAGATAAGTAGTATAAGATTCTTTAACTTGGGTAGGGTAGGGTCTTAAACGAAATTGCAGGAACAACAGTACGAGTAATATTTAGAAAATAAAAAAAATTTTTAATAGACTTCTTTCTGTACTAGATCTGTTGACCTCCACTTGTTAAGATTAAGTTTCCTGGAGTATAATTAAAAAAATCCGTAACTTGAAAAATGTCATCGAAACTATTCTAAAAGGAATACTGGAGTTTATTAAAAGGAAAAACCTTATCAAGTCATTGTTCTTTTTTCCCGTCTCTAGTCTATTGCCCTTCTTAAGACTATCTTATGATATACTCAATTTTATATTAAAATATACTGTACTTAAAAGAACTGCTTAAATGTCTAAATTAAAAATATAAAACTCCTCCGGTCCTTAGACTTCTTCATGTCTAAGATCTATTATTTGTATAGACATTAAATTTATTATACAAAAATGCTTGTAATTAACTTCATTATATTAATCATTGACCTATATATATATATATATATATATATACATATATATATCAACATTATAACTATTAAAAATAAAAGTATTATCAATGGAATACGACAATTATAATTTTATAGCATATGTATTTTTTAAAATGTAAACATTTAAGTGTGCGTTCAACATATATATATACATATACATATCCACATATATGAGTGTAGTTTACATGAACCAAAAACTTTTGGTTTCAAATATAAAAAAAAAAAAAACAAAATAAAAAAAAAATCAAAGGACATAATTTAAAATTCAAATAATGGTTGTCATATTGCATTAAATATACACCTTTATTTTATTACCTAAAAATAAAATCTCTGTTCTCATTTAAAAATACACATATGAATATATATACATACATATATATATATATATATATATATGTTTACCTATGTGTATATCATATCTATTTGTATTCATACATTGCAAATGTAATAAAGTCTATATATATATATATATATATAATAAGTATATATTCAAGAAAATTCTATGAATGTGGTTTTAATAATAACCCCCATGTATTACATTATACTGAAAGGTACCTACAACTTCGTATATGTTTTTTAGTATTAATTCAAAAAAAATGTTTTTTTTTTATTTTTTTTTTTTGAACACAGATGAGAATTCAAACGTACACAATAATATAAAGTTGTATAATATATAAAAACTACTCTTATGATAATTTTTCTGTTTTTTTTTTTTTTGTTTTTTTTTTTTAAGTAAAAGAAATTGCATATTCAAATAAACAGAGAAAGAGATTTTCAGTTTTTTTGTTTTTTATGAATATCAAGGATACGTTTTTCATTTCTTGTTTTTTTTTTTCATTTTTTTGTCTGTGTAATTGTGTGGTATGTATGGTTTAAATAAACACACAAAAAAAAAAAAAAACAAAAAACAGAAGAAAAACAAAAATATAAAAAAAACCAAAATTTTAAAAAACAAATAAGAATTTATGCAACGGATATTACAAACAAATTAATTTGATTCCTTTCTTCTTAGAAAAAGCAAAAAAAAAAAAATAAAAGCAAAAAACAGGACATTAAGTTCAATTGCTTTAATAAATTTTTATTATGACACATTTACATATGTGTTAATTCAAATAAAATTGTAGTTTTTTTTAGTATTGGGTTTGAACATGTGTTTCCTTGGGTTAAAAACATATAAAAAGTACATTTAGTAAATTTTTCAAATTATTAGAAAATTATTAATGTTTATTTACTTCCTACTACTTCATTATATTTATATGTATGTACGTACAAATGTATACTAAATTGCATTTATATATATATACATTATGTATAAAACACAAAATATACAAACCATAATTAAACTCTCATAAAATCATCATAACTAGGTTGAATCCAATTAGGTAAACAGGTCAATTTTTGAAAAACATTTATATATATATATATATATAAATATATTGTACATGTAATCGATATATTCTCTCGATAGTTAATAAAATAGTTAATAGTAGTTACAACAAAAATAAACGTTTTTGTCAATTTAAAATGTATTACAGAGCATATAAACGTCGTTTGAATCAAAAAATAAAATAATAAAAAAAAAAAAATCAAATGATTTTTTAAGTAATTAAGTTGATTGTAATTTTGTTATAAAAAAAAGTTTATCTACACTTGTCAGCATAATAATAGTTTTAAAACTTATCAACAGTTTTATGCAAAATAATAATTGTATTGTATTTTTAAATTCTGAAAATTTTTGCAATGTTTTTTTTTTTTTTTCATTGCAGTGCATTCAAATTCATGACCATATTTTTGTTTGTTTTTTTTTCGAGTGCATTCAAAGTATGCACTTTATATGCAAATTAAAACTCCCACTTTTATACAACCATATATATCAAAAACATTTTTTAATATGAATAAGTGTAATTTATTTATGATGATGGTTTTGTAATCTTCATAAAACATCAAGATATATTGTCTGGCTGGTGTATATACATATATATATTTATTACATACATATATAAATATGCAGTCTGGTTGGAACCTAAAGGTACACGAACTTAATAAATATACATACACACATATATGTATATATATATATATATATAAAAAAATAAAAATTAAGTGAGAAAACTCATCTAATTTTAATTAATCTTTATTATATAAATATTTATATATAAAAGTCTTTAAAAAAAAATTAAAAACCGCATCTTATGAGTATAATAAAATATAATTTAATATGTCAGTTTAATTTATGTCAGAAATTCATTAAAAATAAAAATAAAAAAAAAACAGAGAACAAATAAAAAATAAAATAAAAATTGAAATTGTTTTACATCATACTACGGGTTGGTTTTAGCAGCCTAATATTATAAGAGAGAAGTAAAAAAAAACGCGATGAAATTTTCCAGTGTAAAAATGATTATATTGCGAGGTGTAATAAAATGTACATATATATATATTATTTAGTGAAGAACATCACATATTATAATATTACATTAATTATATACGTATATATTAAAAAAAAAAAAAAAAAAAAAAATGGTACATATACTATGTATTTATAAAAGAAATAAATTGAAACTAAATGATACTTTAGCACGCTCCATGTTTTAGTGCCGTGCTTTTATTTTTTAAGTGCCAATTTTTTTTCATTTTTTTTGGGTAAAAGCGAGAGATTTAAGTTTTGAACATTTTTTTAAAGGTTTGTTTTTTTTTTTTTGTATTTTGTTTTTTTTCAAGGCAAATTAATATGTTGTTTTACAAATTAAATAATAGTGCTTTAAAAAAAAATATAAATGTTAGTTGTTTTTTTTTTTTTATATATACGTTATATTATTATTATTATTATTACATATATTAAATTACAAATAAATTATAATACAAGTTCCTTTTTTTTAAAATAAAACTTAAAAGAGAAACTAACATTATAAAAACGCGATTTATATAAGAACTATTATACAATCTGGAGTTTTTAAGACACAGTATATATATATAGTGAAAGCTCTCATAAACGGACACTCAAGGTTCTAAAATTTTCGTCCGCTTATGGGAATTGTCCGGTTAATAGAAAAAAAATTTTTTATAACTTTTCTTAAATTCTTTATTAATTTGTTTAATAACGTTTTTTCAAGGGTAAAATTATAATGATAAAACAACATAAAAACTAAATAACAAAAGAAAATAAAAATTACTACAAAAAACTGAACAACAAATCAATAAATTTAATACAGATTAACATTATTTGGTTAAATTACATACTACTTCCATTCCAGAGTTTAAGAATTAGTAGTCTTTTTAGAAAATTTTAAAACTTTTTGACTGCCGTATTTTTTCCTAGTCAATTTTTAAAACATTATTTTTGAAATGAGTTTTTAAGTTTTTTATAAACTGGAATGCTGTAACATCCTCTTTAAATGTTGCAATTTTTTTTTAAACTATCAATAGTTTTTAAGACTTCATTGTAGGTTTTAGTTTCCAATTGTTCAAAAACTGGTGAACTTTAGCCAAAACTTATGCGTATTAACTTAATAAACCTAATACGTATTATTTTTAAAAAATTTGTGATTCTTAAGAGAGCGAGTTTGCATTCTGATTAATAATACATATTAATACTATCTCTTCTTTGCTCAGAACTTTTTGAAAAATAAGCAATAAAAAGTACCTCTATTTATTAGGCATACATAATATTATTCAAATCCAATTACGTATGTATTAGATTCTAATATGTAATTCTAATAATTAGAATGCATACCTATAATTAAATATAATATATTATAATAGTAAATTATAATACAAAATTTGTATTGGATGTATACACCATATTACTCACATTAAATAAAAAAAGCTTGCTCATAAATTACAAGTGTCCGTTTACGGGAGATTTTTTTGAAATTTAAAGAATGATTGAAGTGTCCGCGTCCGGTTATTAGAGTGTCCGGTTAAAAGAATGTGTTTTGTATGAAAAATTTAAAAAAAGAATACGTTTTGAAAAAACTGTCCGTCTTAAAGATATGTCCGTATATAAGAACGTCCGGCTAAGAGAACTTTCACTATAAATATATATATATATATAATATACGTTTATATTTATTAATATCCGCAATTATTTTTATTTTATATTTTAAATTTATTAAATATAAAAACAATTTTTTTTTTTTGATAGATATTTGATAGTTTTATTAAAACTTGAGGGAATAATTCATAAAAAAAAAAAATAAATAAAAGAAAAAACTAATTCAATTTAATATTTTTTTTTTTTTCATTTCATAATTTTTTTTATTTAAAAGTTTTTCCATTTTAATTGTACAGTTTCTTGTATTAATTACAATCATATAGAAAGTAATACAAGAATTATATTGAAAGTTTTATTAACTTTTTAACTTTCCAAAGAAATAAGAAATTAATAAATTAAAAAAAAAAAAAATTGTGTTTTTTTTTTCATTTTTTTTTTTTTTATTCAAAGAAAACTTTTTTTTTTTTTTTTTTTTTTTTTTTTCATTTTTATTTGAAATAAAAATTTTCCAATTTAAAATTTCCGAAGAAGAAGAAGAAAAATGAGAAAAAAAAAAACAAAACTAAAATTAAAAAGAAAAATATTTCCGATTTATAAAACTCAAATAAGACTTTAATTGAATGTAGAACAAAAAATCAAATAAAGGATTTCCTTCGGAATAAAATAAGTTAAAAATACAAAAAAAAAAAAAAAAAATTGGAAAGAAAAACTTATCGAATTAGAGTAATAGGAAAAAATTTCCACAAGGAATTTCTAGTAAAATCCAAAGAGGTTTTCTTTATATATATATATATATTTTCTTTAGTTTATTTTTTTTTTTGCCAATCATAATATTGAAAATGATGGTTTGTGTTAAGTTGAGGATGTTTGCAAACGTGTTTGTTGAACATAATTCTCAAATCATATAATTTATTTTCCGGAAGACTAACATTTGTATATTAACTATACTATATATATAACTACTATTTTACTAGTAACTACCTTTGATACTGTTTTTTACTTAAAAAATAAAAAAAAGAACTCGTCTTATTATATACTTTTAATTGAACTTGCCGGTGTCTATGGCTTTATATTTCATTCTGTATCACTAACTACATTTATATTAGAAATCTGACCATAAATTTATAAGAATTGTATGGTTCAGAGGTAAGCAAAGTGGCTGAAAGCTTAAAAATTTATAACTTTAAGAACTAAAATACTTCACTTTGATAATATAAAAACATAGACCAAATAATTACATACGTAGACGATCAGTTTTATATAAAAAATTTTTAGGGTTTTATTTTTTATGTCAGTCCGTACATTTTTGGTTCATTAATTTAAAATTTATAGAAGTAGGTAGGATTTAAGTTTTTTAATATAATAGTAAATTGCTGGATTAATTTTAACAAAAAGAAGAACTATCTTTCATTTCAGCAATTTACTTTTATATTAAAACACTTTTAAATGCAAAAGATCTGCCATCAAATTTTTGGTTAATGAAAATTTTCAACATTTTAACCTTAAAAGTTTTGAAACATTAAAAGAACTGTTTCTTATACCAGCAATTTACTTTTATACTAACACAGTAACAAATTCCCAAGATCTACCTGCAATTTTTTATTTTTTCTGCATTTTAGGGGGCTAGTACTACTTTAATAAAAGTATATATTGAAAAAAAGAATTTTTTTTTATTTTATTTTATATGTATGTATGTGTGTGTTTAGTAATTGCATATTGAAATGATAGAAAATGTTATTTTATTCTTTTAATGTGTAGGTAGGTGTACAAGGAAATTAGAATAAATAAAGCAAAAGACTCAACTTCTATATTTAATTAAATTTTTGAAAACTTAATTATCATAAGAAAAATTTTATTTTTATACGGGAATTTTGTGTGTAGGGGTTGTTTTTCTTAATAGGAATAAATTTTATGTGCGGTAAAATAAATTTGTTTTCTGGAATCTGTTTTTTCTTCTTGTATATATATATATAAATATATATATATATATATATATATATATATAGATAGGATTCCGTTTTATGTATATTGGTACGTTTTGAATTACTTTATCACCAACCACCAAATTTAATTTTCCACTTATATTAATCATTGATATTCATAAAAAAAAAAAAAAATTATCACCCCTACATTTAAATTTTCTATTAAAAATATTTTTCCTGTTGTCATTGTCTCTTCCTGATTTGCCCTTGAAATATTAATCAAAATTTTGATTGTTATTTTGTATATATATATAGTTATATATACAGGTATATATATATATAATATTTATACATTTTTCATTTCCATTTATATATAAATTATTTATGTTGAATATATATATATATACATAATTATAAATTCAGGCAAAATTCAAATTTTTTTTTTTGTAAATAAAAAAATATTATCATATTCTTCATTTTTTTTTTTTAAAAGCTTTAAGCTTCAAAAATTATACAATTTCTTCAGTTTATTTTGCTCTTAAAAAATACAGAATAAGGATGGAAACAAATTATTATTACTTAAGATAAGTGTTGGTATATATATATATATATATATATATATATATATATATAAATGAGAGTAAGTGGGATTAAAAATTTTGATGAATGGATGGATGGATGGATGAGAGAAGGAATGTATACTAAAATAAACAATTAAAATTTATGAAAATCTATTGACCTTTTACTATAACACCGTAACAAAATGGAATTATGAAAAGTGATACCAAACACTAGGTATTATTTACACTTAATTATGTTATGAAAAAAATTGTTATTTTTTAATCCTAAATATACAAAATTCCTTTTTTTTTTTTTTTAAGTATTTTTAAAGTCTAGAATGTTATTTAAAAAATAAGAAAAAATCTAAAAATAATTAATGTCAACAAGTTAATTTTTTATAAAAATAGATCAAAGATTTATTTATTATTTTTATTTTTTGATTATAAATTCCATTTATAGCATATTTTAAAATTTTTTTTGAGTTATTTAATAATTAATTTTAACTTTAAAAAATGTTTTTTAGATTTTTTCTATATAAAAATCTATTTTTAATTGTTTAAAAAATAATTGGTAAAGTTTTTCACAAAATTGGAATTTGAATAAATCGAAGGAATTTTGTTTGGGTTTTGTATTTCATATATATATATATATACAAAAGTGAATTTAGTTATTTAAATTGAATTCTGTGAGATTTCTCAAATAACTAGAGTATAAGTATATACAGTGAAAGTTCTCTTAGCTGGACGTTCTTATATACGGACATCTCTTTAAGACGGACAGTTTTTTCAAAACGTATTCTTTTTTTAAATTTTTCATACAAAACACATTCTTTTAACCGGACACTCTAATAACCGGACGCGGACACTTAAATCATTCGTTAAATTTCAAAAAACTCTCCCGTAAACGGACACTTGTAATTTATGAACAAGTTTTTTTTATTTAATGTGAGTAATACGGTGTTGGATGTAATTTTGTATTATAATTTACTATTATATTATATTTATTTATAGGTATGCATTCTAATTATTAGAATTCCATGTTAGAATCTAATACATACATAATTGGATTTGAATAATATTATGTATGCCTAATACATAGAGGTACTTTTTATTGCTTATTTTTTAAAACGTTCTGAGCAATGAAGAGATAGTATTAGTATGTATTAGTAATCAGATGCAAACTCGCTCTCTTAAGAATCAAAAATTTTTCCATTTTTTAAAAATAATACGTATTAGGTTTATTAGGTTTATTACGCAAACGTTTTAGGTAAAGTTCACCAGTTCTTGAAGATTAGAAACTAAAACCTACAATGAAGTCTTAAAAACTATCGATATTTTAAAAAAATTTGCAACATTTAAAGAGGATCTTACAGCATTCCAATTTATAAAATACTTAGAAACACATTTCAAAAATAATGTTTTAAAAATTGATCAAGAAAAAATACGGCAGTCAAAGATTTCAAATTTTTAAAAAAAAGACTACTAATTCTTAAACTCTGGAATGGAAGTAGCATGTAATTTAAACAAATAATGTTAATCTGTATTGAATTTATTGAATTTTTGTTTAATTTTTTGTAGTAATTTTTATTTTCTTTTGTTAATTAGTTTTTATGTTGTTTTACCATTATAATTTTGCCCTTGAAAAAACGTTATTAAAAAAATTAATAAAGAATTTAAGAAAAGTTATAAAAAATTTTTTTTCTATTAACCGGACAGTTCCCATAAACGGACGAAAATTTTAGAACCGTGAGTGTCCGTTTATGAGAGCTTTCACTGTATATATATATATATATATATATATTAAAGAAAAATAATTGATTTGTTAATTTGTATTTCATTTTGTGTTTTAAACAGATTTTACTTTTTAAGTTTTTAAAATCAATTTTAATTTTTTGATTTTAAAAATAAAATTGATGGTAAAATTTTAGAAAATGTTACTTAAATTTTTTGATTTTTTAATGAACTAATCATGAACTAATAGGCTTCAAAACTTCATATTAGACTTTATATAGAATTATAACGAAATTTTAATAAGATTAAATATGATTCCAGATATACAAGAGAATATATTAAAACGCCGCCATTTTATGAAAAGAAATTTTCCCCCCCATTATAGAATTATTATTAGAAAATTTCGACGGTAAAAAATTATGCAAAACCCATTATCCTATTATACTTTGTACATGCTTTCAAATGTTTTGCAAATCATATGAGAAACAAAAATTTTTCAAAAGAAACCAGTTACCTATATTTGAAAAACAATTGCATATATACATATATATATACAGGGTGTCCGGGACTCAAGTACGTGCACTACAATCAGTGATTGGGGACATTAAAACAAATAAAAAATTGTACTGGAGGTGGAGGGGAGGGTCTATTGTGGACCCTTTTCGAGATATGAGAGATTAAAAATTTAAGTAGACTTTTCATAAAAAAAATCAATAACTTTTGAACAGCTTACTGTAGAAAGATATAAAAAAATCTATTTTGTAGGATAAGTTGTATACTTGTATATGTTGTATTTTTGTATACTAATAATCCCCATATACCCAACAGTTAGAAAGTTATGAAGGTTCAAAATGATTTAAAATTTCTTAAAAAAATATTAATGAAAAAATAAATAGATAAAAAAAAATTTCATAATTTTTCTGTTTGAACCCCGATTGAAAATAACACACTTTTCTATTCTTCATATCAAAAAAGGTTAGAGATAGAGAAAAAGTTATTATGTACCAATTATAGGGCTAGAAAAGCTGTCTTGAAATATGCTATAAAAAGTACCCCAAAAACAGTGTGCTTTAAAAGAAAATAGAGTTTGAAACATAATTTTTTCATTTTAAATCATTTTGAACCTTCATAACTTTGTAACTGTTGGGTAAATGGGGATCATTAAAGCTGACAACTTACTCTACAAAATGGATTTTTTTTTATCTCTCTACAGTAAGCTGTTCAAAAGTTATTGATTTTTTTTAATGAAAAGTCTCCTTAAATCTTTAATCTTTCATATCTCGAAAAGGGTGCACAATAGACCCCCCGCCCCCTACTCCAGTACAATTTTTTGTTTGTTTAAATGTCCCCAATCACTGAGTGTAGTGCGCGTACTTGAGTCCCGGACACCCTGTATATAGTTCTGAAAAGTTCCTGCAATAAAATTTTATTTTATACTGAAAGATTTTTCCATTAAAGTTTAATTTTTTTTTTTTTTTTTAAATTTTTCCATTTCCTTTTTTATTTTTTTTTGATAATTTTGTAGTTGTTATTAACAAAAACCTTTATTCACCTTTAAAAATTTTTTTAAATTTCAATAATACACCAGTTAAACGTATTAAATACAAAACATACAAAATGATACTGTAAACATTTAAAAAATACTTTTGAATTTTCAACTAGATTGTACTTAGAAGATTTATATCACCATTTGTATATGTATGTAGCATGTGAAGCATATACGAGTTGTATACAAGTACAATTTAGATATTATTCCAAGATATACCTACAAAAAAAAAAAAAACAACAACAACAACAAAAAAAGAAAAACAACCTAATGCATATTTCATTAAAATAAAATTATCATATAAAGCTAGTTAATGACTCAATGAATTACAATCAAATAGAATATATGAGGAGTATATTGTAGTATATATGTATATGTATGTGTTTGTATTTATCTTTAAATGATACTGGGGAAGTATAAAATAAAAAGAAAAAAACCTTTTAGACTTTTCATTACTGTTAAATAACATCAACAGGCAGAATATAGGATCATAAAGGATACAAGAAGAGCTTTTCTTAATTTTTGTTGTTTTTGTGATATGGTCTTTTGGCAAACACACTGATCCTAGATAAGAGAATTTCTTTTTTTTTTGTTTTTCTTGTTTTTTTTTTTTTTTTGTATCATGCAGTAAAAAAAGTATTGAGTAAGAGGTTTTTTTTTTACTGTAAAAATGCTTTTGTAGAAAAATTAAATTAAAAATAAAAAACTGAAATATGAGAGAGGAGGGAGTGCAGAGGGAAGAGAGAAATACAGAGAGAGGGATTTTTTTTTAACTCGTGTTATTTTTATAGGGATTATCTTTATTAAATACCCCCGACAACATTTTCTTTGCTCTATTTTTCTGTTTTGTTTTCCTTCTTTTTCACTCTTTCGGTTTTTTCTATTTTTTTTTATTTAAATAAAATGCAATGAAGTAGTGAAAGATTAAATACTTTTAGGTTTTATTTTTTTGTTTTTGTATTAAAAGATTTTTTTTTTTTTTTTTATTTTTTTGTTTTTTTATTGTGAGAGAAAATAAAAATAATAAAAAAAAAAAAAAATCTGAAGAAATAAATAATTTAAAATATTCACTATAATGTTGTTGAATTAATTTTAAAGATTTGTTTTTAAAGAGATTTTGTTTTTTGTTTTTTCTGTTTGTTTTTGTTTTTTTTTTAAAGTACTTCTTACAGCATATTAAAATTTTGTGTTTAAGTTTTTGAAACATTAAAGAATAACGTGGTTTTTTTTTTGTAATGTACAAAATGGATAATAGATGACAGAAATTGAAACATTTTATTACAGTTATTATTTATATAAAATGGTAGGTATTGAATGAAATATTAATTTTGAGGGAAAATTATGATTTGTAATACTGTTTTGTAATAAGTGTTTTGAAAGAAAGTTGCAGTTAGAGAAGTTGAAAATGGTATACAAGTTTTGTAGTCACTGATAAATCATAGGATTGCAACGGTTTGATATCAAGGATTTAGGATATATAAGGGTGCGTTTATGTTGGAGCTGCGATAAGTGATAAGAGCGTCGATAAGAGCATAGCGTAGAAAACTAAATAAATAATTTAAATAGAGGTGTTTATGTTGGAGCATCGCTTTGACCATCGATAAGCGATAAGAGCATAAAAAACTCTTTATTCAGTTTTCTACGCTCTTATCGATGATCAAATTTTTTAAATAAATGTTTTGCTCTCGTTTTTGTTATTGTAATTTTTTAAATAAATGTTATTTTCGTTTGTTAATTTTTTTTTTAATACAAACTTTCAAGGAAGTGCAAATATACATTTACTAATGTAATAAAATAAAATATTTTTTGTTTTATTTTTTTTTGTATAATTTTTTTTTTAATTTTTTATAATTATAAAATAACTTTTTAAAATATATAATTTAATTTTTTTTTTAATTTAATATTTTTTTATTATTACTTCCACCTTTCAATAAATAAACAATTATAATTATGCTTTATTATATTTATTAAATTTAATTCTTAAAAGTTTTTTTAATTTAATTTTTTTATTATTTTTTTTTATTTTAAGAATATTACCAGATAAATTTAAAACAACCATACAAAATATTATTTTTTTAATCTAAAACAACCATAAATAATATTATTTTTTTATTCTACATCGCTTATATCGAAGCTCCAATATAAACACTGCATAGGAGCATAGCTTTTTCTATGCTCTTATCGACGCTCTTATCACTTATCGCAGCTCCAACATAAACACACCCTTATAGATTATGGAAATTGTATTCCCTTTGATTATGGAAATTTGTTTATCATGAGAACTGTAAACGTTATTGTTAATATTTTCAATTTATATCATTTCAATCTGAGACTTCTTTATGTCATTGTTGGAGGGCCGACCTTTTATTCGAAAGGATCAGGTTTAAAGACCACAGTGAAATTGAAAAACTTTATCACGTACCATTCGCTATTTTGAGTTATATATAATTGTTCGACCTTTTATTCGAGAGGCCCAGGTTTGAAACCCGCAGTGAAAGTGAAAAATTGTTATCTGCTTCCTGCTTCCTTTCCGCTATATTAGATTCATTAATTAATGTTAATATATCTTTGATAAAAAAATAAATTAATATAACAACATAAAATAAATACAAAAAATTTAATTGAATAATATAACTCACAGATATAGAACTACCTTATAACACAAATATAAAATTATTATAGTATATATATAATAGAAAAGAATTGAATCTATTGAAAATCTAAGGCGTTTCTATATACACATATATTATAGGACCTAGTTGTATTTCATGTTTAAATTGTTTGTGGAATTCGTTAAAATTAATTCTAATAGTAAGAATAACTAATACGTCCCCCAGATTCCGACGTATACCTATGATATGGACAATCTTATTACACAAGCAGTTGGACAGTTAACGCATAAAAAGCTTGTAATTTCTCCGAAAATCTATATAAAAATACAAAAAAGTTAAGGTATTACCAATTAAATTCCGAAATAATGTACAATTAAGGATGATGACCCAGTGTCCCATTTTTTAAATAACACAACGAAAAATTGTTAGTCTTACTTTAAATTTTGATTAGACAAATTCTGATTCTGTATACATTATGTTTTATTATATATTTATAAATATAGATTCTGTATATATTAGATTTTATTAAAAAAATTCTCAATTACGAAAACAATTTTCAAGTTTATATTAAATTTGAACTTTAACATTGGGCTTAACCCCTTTCAGTAAAAAAAAATACTATACGTTTTAAATTCTAAGTAACATTAAAAAAATGGTCATAACAAAATTATTTAAATTTTTTTTTTTAAATTCAATAATATATATTTTACATCACATTTTTGATATAAATAAATGTGTATAATATATATATACATGTATATATACTAAAATGAAACTATAATTGATTTACATGTTTTTTTTTTCTTAAAAAGTTAATCAAAAATTTTATTTTTCAAAAAAAAAAAAAGTTAAAAATTGAATATATTGGGGACAATTTAATTTATTTTAAATTTATATGGATTCTATATATTATATATATATACATAGCATATGTGTTACTATGCTTCTTATTTTTCAATCAGAAGCACCTAAAATAAATAAGAAAAAATTTAATTTTAAAAAATAGAAAATTGTTTTAAAAAGTTATGGAAAAAAAAAAAAAATTAAATTTCCCTTTTTGTTTTTCTTAAATAAAAAACAATAAAAAAACAAAAAAACTTTTCTATAAATATGTTTTTTAGAAAATTTTTTTTTACTTTTACGCTTACGATTTAAATGTAAACGTTTATAAAATGACGAATAAACAATGGGTAAAAAAAAAACAAGAAAAAGAAAAGTTTTCAATCAATATATAAAAGAATAACTTGGGAAAAACTTGAAAATTTACTTAAAAAGTTATCATGGAGTTTTGTTTTTTTATTATTTGATTTTTTTTTTTTTTTATAAATGTAAATAAATTTTTAGGTAAATAAGTTTATTTTTTTTTGTAATAATATAATACAAAGTACATATATATATATATATATATAATGCATATATGTGGATTTTTATATTTAAATAAATATTGCATAAGTATATAAATATCATATAGTATACAAAAGGATCTAATAAAATTCTGATTAAGTTAAAGTTTTTCTTTTAATTGTACATAAATATATATATATATATACATAATGTATATATATCAAGTCTGAATAATTTTGTTAAAATAACTTTTAAATATATTATGTATATATATATGAAGAATAAAATTTCTAAAACAAATATTGAAAAGTTAGAGATTTTCTAGAAATGATTTGAATTCATTTCTTCTACACTTGACACGTTGTTCAAGAAACAATTTTTTTGTTTTTATTCTCACTTTATATACAGGGTGTCCGGGACTCAAGTACGCGCACTACACTCAGTGATTGGAGGCATTAAAACAAACAAAAAATTGTACTGCAGGGGGGGTCTATTGTGAACCCTTTTCGAGATATGAGGGATTAAAGATTTTTAGGAGACTTTTCATAAAAAAATCATTAACTTTTGAAGAGCTTCCTGAAGAGAGATAAAAAAAATCTATTTTGTAGAGTAAGTTGTCAGTGTTACAAATGATCCCCATATACCCAACAGTTACAAAGTTTTGAAGGTTCACAATGATTTAAATTTTCTTATAAAATATTAATGAAAAAATAAATAGATAAAAAAAAATTTCATAATTTTTCTGACCGATTGAAAATAACACACTTTTCTATTCTTCATATCAAAAATGGTTAGAGATAGAGAAAAAGTTATGATGTACTAATTATAGGGCTTGAAAAGCTGTCTTGAAATATGCTATAAAAAGTACCCCAAATACAGTGTGCTTCAAAAGAAAATAGAGCTTGAAACATAATTTTTTCATTTTAAATCATTTTGAACCTTCATAACTTTGTAAATGTTGGGTATATGGGGGATTATTAGTACACAAAAGTTAAAGCTGACAACTTACTCTACAAAACGGATTTTTTTTTATCTCCCTACAAGCTATTGATTTTTTTATGAAAAGTCTCCTTAAATCTTTAATCCCTCATATCTCGAAAAGGGTTCACAATAGACCCCCCCCCCCCTCCTCCAGTACAATTTTTTGTTTGTTTTAATGCCCCCAATCACTGAGTGTAGTGCGCGTACTTGAGTCCCGAACACCCTGTATATGTGTATATCTTGAATGAAAATATGTATGTTAGTTAAAATGTCTGATCTATGACTGTGTAATATTCTTTTATTATATAAAACAATCTTCTTTCTATCCAAAACAATTTATTCTTCAGTAACTTTGTTCAAAAAAAAAACAAAAAACAAAAAAATAAAAAAATAAAAAACTAATTTATAACTTTAAGAATATAAATTTTAAAAAAGTAACACATATATAATATTCATTTGTATATGTATGAAGATACTAGATATTATGCAGATTTAATGCATATTCATGCATTTTATGTAAAGTTTAACATACAAAAAAAAAAAATAAATTAAAAATTTATAATTATAATTGTTATCACAAAAAAAAAAAAATTTTATTTTACGCGAAAGTCTAATTATAATCTTGTCACGTTTAAGTTTTTTTTTTGCGAAGAGTTTGTGCAATAAATTAGTAGTGTAAAAGTACTCAAATTTAACGTAGATCTTCTGTTTTAAAGAGTTTTATATACCATAGTAAATTATTAATTTATTTAATATATTTAATGAATCCTTTTCAAAAAACTTCCAAACTTTCCAAACTTCCCAAATTCCACCAACTTCCCTCAACTTCTTAAAATTTCCAAACATAAGTATCTTCATTAGGATAAGTACTAGTTAATTAATAACAAATTGATTTTTAGAATTTATTTCAAAATTATTTCATCTAAATTACTAACAATATTTTCGAAAGTATCTTAAGAATTTTTACCGTTACTTTAAAAAAAAAAAAAAAAAACAAAAAAAATACTTTTCTAATAAATTTAAAATTTTCTCAACTTTGTAATTCTTAAAATATTTGTTGTTGTTGTTGTTTTTTTTTTTTTTTAATATTAATAATACAAAGTAATCCCGTAAAATGTATATAAAAATTATCTTGTACATATCTTTATCAACAATGTTGTTGTTGTTAATGTCATTTGAAATGGTATATCAACGAGAGTAAAATATTTTGTAATATAATATGTTTGTATATATGTATATATATATGTATATAAATACAAGATTAGAAGTGTCCGACTGTTAATAAAGTCTCTAATTAGTGTTCGAACGTAACAAAAACATCATTAAAAAGCAAATTTTATTGAAATGTATGACAAGAATAACTTCCTTCCAATAAATTCTGTAAATAACAACAATCTTTTTACTACTCTCGAATATTATTAAAAAATAACAGTACTATTCAATTAATATGTAGTTGTATTGCAGGATAAAAAAAAACATTAAAAAATTTTTGATTATTAAATTGAACTGTCAAACCAGCAGTTTACATAGGTATAGAGTAATGCTCATATAAAATTAGAAGTTGTATGGCAGGTACTCGAAAAGTGGACCAAAATGGCTGGATTTAAATAGCGATTCCGGTTATTGCATAAAAACGAATTTACGAAAATTTCATAATCCTAGCTCCTTTATTTTTTGAGTTATCGTGATGACGGACAGACGGACAGACGGACAGATGGACGGACGGACAGATGGACGGACGGACAGATGGACGGACGGACAGACGGACGGACATACATAGCTAAATCGATTTTTTTTTTTCGATTCTGAACCGATCCATACACTTGAGTCTATATCTTTACAAATCCCCCCCTCCCCCTCCTGCTCTGCGTCACAAACGTAATGGCAAATTTATTATACTCCTTGACTATATAGTCATATACGGGTATAAAAAAAACAATTAGAAATTGTATTTATTGAAAAAATCCTTTTAATAATTAGGAGTTATGTTTTAGGAATTGGGAGTTCTACTTGAGTCATTAGTTGATTCAATAAAAACGCATAGGATTAAAATTAGGGATACGTTTCTGTTCTATTGAATTTTATATTTCGCTTTTTTTATTCTTTTAACCCTTTTGCTGCCAGAACTCTTTTGATAGCCATATACTTTTTAATTCTACACTTATATTTACTTTTAAATTTAACCAAGTTTTGTATATAATTTTTTCTTATAAAACCACTGTAAAAACCCTCATATTGTTGGAAGGGGTACATAAACCCCCAATTTTATATTTCAAATTTCTGTACTGAACAAGATCACAAGATATTTTTACAATAAACAGTTTTCTTAAATTAGTTCTTTTCGAACACTTTTATTTATTAGTACATACACTTAAAAGTTAAAACTCTTGTTGTCCCAAAACTATTTTCAAGTACTGTTAAAACTTTTTTCTTTTTTTGGTTTCATTCTTTCAAAATATTTCTACAACTTATTGTTGGGATTGTATTCTATACGTTAAACTTAAGATTTACTTTGCTGTGCTGTGCTGTTTTTTTTTCTTGTATACCAGTCTATATGTATATTACATTATGCATATATATATATATATAAATATACAAATTGTATTTATTTATTTTTTGCGTATATATACATAAGTGTTTGTATATATATATATATATATTAGCATTATTGTATATTTTGAAATAGAAATGAAATAAAAAAAGGATTCTAATTCGATTAAATTTATTTCTTCTGCATTTTGTTGAATTTTAAACAGACCGCAGCACAATTGTGTTAAATTCTTGTTATAAGAAGCAATTTATAAGAAAAGTTTATGAAAGGCATGGTCAATATTTGTTTAACTTTTTTTTATTGTATTGTTGTTGTATTGTTGGTGTGTTTTTTTACTTATATAAGAATATCGATTGTACAAATACGTGTTTCGCTTTATTTGTATTTTGCTAATTAATACACAGAGTAGTGCTTACTGCTTATTAATAAAATATGGTATTAAAGCACGTAGAATTTATTTTCTTTCAAAAAAAAAAAACTTTGTTTTTTTTTTTTTTTTTTGTTTGTTAAGAATTGAAATTTATTTAGGTTCAGGTTCAGTAAATTGTTTAAGGGGTGGTATAGGTATAATTTGAAAAATATTTTTGGTGTATACCTTAGGTCAAAGAGAATAACATTATAAATTTGAATGGGTAAAGGTTGGAGGGTTATATAAGTTAAATATATATATATATATATATATATATATAATATTGGATAAATTTAATTCTATATGGTATATTTAGAAAAATTAGAAAATCATGTGAATGAATTTTTTATTAGGATTTTATACTTTTGGGAGTGAATATTTATTATTTACATAAACATATTATGGAAAATATGATCCTTTTTTTAAATTAAATTAGTGTTAAAATAACGGTTTTTTTTTTAAAGTATAAAATCAGTTATAAAAATAATCTTGTCTGTATATATATATATATATATATTTCAATAAAATAAAATATCTTGAATAAACATCATATGTTTATTCATATATTTAATATATTAATATAGATTTATTTTGACACATTCCATTAGTACCCACGTCAGATTTGTTTTTGATTTTCAATGACGTCATCAATAGGTTTTATTTTTTACTTGGAAATTTAAATTTACCCTTTATATATTTGTTTTTTTTTTTTGTTGTCGTCGTATTTATAAGTCAATTATGTCTATAAACAATATTTTAGGTTTTATTCTATGTATATATATATAGATGTGCAAATATGTGATTTGTAATATGTATAAACAAATATATTGACAAAATGATAATAAATAAATAGGTTTAGAATAGGTTTATAGGATTTAGCTTAGCTTCGTTGTATGTAGTTTATTTGTACTGTATAAATAAACTGTCACACCATACATTCGGGTGGTATAAAAACTTCAAAAAATTGGTTATGCCATTATGGAATTGTTAAAATACTCTTTATTTTTTTGATTGTTTAGTAAGACTTTGGAGGGCTTATATTTGTTAGTTTGTTGAGATAAACAATTTGATGGTTTAATTAAGAGCTTCTTTAAAAAATATATTTAGCTTTATAAAAAACTTTTTAAAAATTTCTTCCATTTTTTGACATACACTAGTTTTGAATTTAAAAATTCAATTACATTTTTTTCATTCATATGTTTTCTAATTACCCTAAGGACTTTAAAATTTTTACTTTAGTCAAGATAAAAGTATTCAACAGGATATAATTTACTTTAGTCAGTGTTGAATAAATTTTATTTCACCTAAATATTTTAGGATTTTTTTACTTCACCTAAATTTAGATTGTATTTTATTTTTTCGACACAATATTGCTTTTCATAAAGACTCAAAAATAGTAAAATTTTTCTAGGAACCTGTGGAACGTGAAAAAGTTATACTATTTTAAATTTAGATTTCTTAAAATATTGATTTTTCTGTGATACAATCTTTGTACCAAAACTTTAATGAGAATATAATTTGCATAACATTTCAATTACAGGTGTAGATTTTTTGCTAGCTATCAAAAATAATTGAAAGTAATCTATTGTTCTTATTAGATTAGATATTTACTAACAGTTATAATCAAAAAAATTTTATACTGTTATTTTGTAATAGTAATTAAAATCATTTCAAGAAACTTGATAATGTTAATCATATAATAATAGTAATCAAAACGTGTTCTAAGTAATTAATCTAAATACATATAATCATATGCTCAAAATTCTATAAGTACTTTCTTCTTTAAGTACTTTAATTTTATAAGTAGTTTTTGTAAAAAAATATACACCAGTAATAGTAATTAAAATCATTTAAAAAAAACTCGACACTTTTATACTATAAAGTACAAGTAATCAAAACATTTTGGCTACAATTATTTAAATAATCATTCTAAATACATATATAATTATAATGAATTCTATAAGTAATTTTTTATTAATTACAGTAATGGTAATTAAAATCATTTTAAAAAAACTCAATACTTTTTATATTGTAATAGTAAAGAAAACCTTGTGGCTACAATTATTTAAGTAATCAATCTAAATACATATAATCATATACTCAAAATTCTATAAGTACTTTGTTCTTTAAGTACTTTAATTCTATAAGTAATTTTCATATAAAATATTAATTTATACCGCTAATTACAGTAATAGTAATTAAAATCATTTAAAAAAAAACTCAAAACCTTTTATATTGTACAAGTAATCAAAACATCTTTTAAGACAACGATTACTTAAATAACCATGCTCAATAAATATAACTATAATTATAATCCAAATTCTATATATAAGTAATTTTTATATAAAATATTAGTTAGAATTTTGAAATGAAAGGATCAACCTACACATAGATAATCAAAAAACTTTCAACACTTTGATTTTAACAAAAAAATATTATTTAAAATCGATTTGACTTTAACATGATTACTTTATAATATTGAGAATTGTAATTTATCTCTAAAATATCATTGATTTTATTCTTTTGACACTTTTTTTTGTTAGTACCTTTTTTTTTGTTGTAAAGCTCAAAAAAAAAAACTTAATCGGATTGTCATCATTTTGTAAAAAGTTTTTGATGATTTTGTTGTTATTTCAAAAAAAAAAAAAAAAGTTGTATTTATCAACATTTTTTCACCTTGAAAGTATTTTTGTAAAAAATAAAAAAACTTCCTAAAATAGTTAAAAAGTAATAAAAAAATTATTATTAACTTTTTGCTTCTATTTTTGTTATGTTTTTGTTGTTTTTGTTTTTTTTTTTGGTTTAAAAAACCCCTTAGCGTTTTCTAAAAATATTTAAAAAAAAATTTAAAAGTTTATATTTTGTCATTTCAAAATTGTTTTTTTTTTTTTTTGTAAAAAAGTTTATAATCTTTTGTGGGAATTTTTTTTTACTTGTGTTTTTTTTTTTATTAGTTCGTCCTCTGAATTTTATTTTTTTTACAGACTCCCAAGAGTTATTTCGATATTTTTGTTTTTGTTTTTTTTGATTATTTTTTCTGTTTTTTTTTTAACACCAGGTTAAAAAGTAAAATGCTTGTCATAAACATAAAAATGTCGTGCATGTTTATTATTTTCTACTGGTGTTTTTTTTTTTTTTTTTTTTTAAGGTTTTAGAGTTAAAAAATTATTTTTATATTTTATATATATATATATTGTATATAATATATATATTTTTGCAAAATTCATGTTTAATGTTTTATTATAAAAAAAAAAAAAACTTTTTTTTAACCCATTATATTTACATAAAATTTATTTTTTGATTTATGATATATTTCTCAGATTTGATATTTAACATTTAGTTCATGAAATCCTTGATTTATATTTAAAAATTGTGTATATGTATAGGTATGTAAAAATTAAAAAAAAAAAAAAAACTTACAAAATAAAGTTTACTACAAAACATTTTACAACGATTACAAAGAATATTTTAAAAAAAAATATATATTTGTATATATACATATATAAATTACATTTAAAGTTTTTTTGAATATTAAAGATTGATTTCAATTTTTTTTTTTTTCAAAATTTAAAAAATGTCCTTTCTATGTAAAAAATTATTTATATTATAAACTTTTTATGTAAAATGTTGTTTTTTTTTTTTAATTAAAAATTATGTTGAATTTGTCACCAATACACCGGAAATTAATATTTTGAGGTTTTTTGGGAATTTGATAGAGGGTTTGTAATCTCAAATTAAATGGAAAAACCAAATGGTCTCGTCAAGTTTAGTATCGCTTTGATGTTCATAAAGTATAAGCGTTAAATTGTAGAGTACGGACGGTTGATATTTCTATTGTAGAGTATATTTCTATTTTTAGTACTGTTGAATTTAAAATTTTATTAGAAAAAAGTTAAATAAGATCTTTTCATAGAAATTGTATATATATAACATATGGTTCAATTGATTTTTTTTGTTTTACTCCTTTTCCACTCCTTTAAGGAGTATAGGGCATTCACCAAGTTTTTTTTTATTTTAAACTAGGCTTCAGTTTCTTTAATCATAATATTCACTAAGCCGTTGATTACTTGACTGTAGCTATTGTATAAGGTTATGAAATATGAATGCACAAATGTTAACTTTGTGGCGCCATCTATAATCTTACACAAGAATTATTTATATATTTTTATTAACTCTTATTTTATATTACGATATAAACTATTACGATATAATTAAACAATTTTAGGATATTTTTTTATTGGATATGATTTGACCGGGGTTTGAAACCGAGACCTTCCACATGAAAGGCGGCGTCTTTACCACTACGCCATTGGTCAGGATCAATTGATTCTTATATTCACATGAAATTTTCTTAAAATTTCCTAAAAATTTAAAAATTCATTTAAAATCAAATCCGGAGTTTGTTCAAGGAATGTAACAAAAAATCTTTCTAAAAAGTCCACAAGTATTAAAGGACGAAATGCTCCTTAAAAATTAAAGAAATTATTTCAACATAATTTTATTTAAAGAAATGATTTTTTTTTTTAAACTAAAGTAAAAATACCATTTTCAAGACCATCACCTTACTTGTTTAAATTAAAATGAAAATACCATTTTCAAGACCCTCACCTACTACTACACTTTCTCAACCAACTCCTTCCTTTAATCAAACATAAATATTTAATTCCAAGTAATATTTCAGAAAAAACTAAAATTTTTCCTTGCAATAATTAATCAGTTATTTTTACCTAAGGTCCATCTCAAAAATACCATTATACATCAAATATTTATAACTCTAGTATATAATCTTGTTCATTTTTTGTATAGTGATTAGTTCAAATAGGTGTCTAATTAAATACTAATAACTAATTTGGGTTAATTTTTCATTTCCCTCAAAATTCTTTTACTTTGTTTTATTGTTTTTTTGAATCTTGATTCATTAAAAAAAAAAACAAAAATAAAAAAAAAGGGGTTAATTTTAATTGTACCATAAAATATACCATTTTACATCTTAAATACCAATTTACCAGAAAATCCAATTTCAAAAAAGAAAACACCACCTGAATATTGTAAAACCAAACACTACTATTCATTAATCATATGCCACAATAGTTAAGTTATTATTGAACCAATACAAATACGGAAAAAACTTTTTTTCTTATTTTAGAAGAGGAGGAAGTTCTGGATTGATGATTTCACTAATTTTTCAGGCCATTCATTATTTGAAACTTTAATAGATTTCAAATTGAATTTTACGTAGTATTCACCTTTGAATTTTAAGTATGTGTCCACATTAGAATCAAAAAATAAATTTATGTATTCAACAATCAGAAAAATACACAAAAAAAAAAGAAAAGTTTTATTTACAATTCTCAGTATATTCAATAGTTTCTTCATTCAGAATTAGGTTTTATTTCTGGGTGGGTGGTTTGGAAAATTTTCAGGAATACTTGTATAACTTTGATAATCCTTTAAAAGAATTTGTTTGTTTTTTTTTTTTAAAAGCAACTCAAAAAACAATTACTGAAGTGAAAGTTAAACGGAAAGATTTGATAAAAAAACAAAAAAAAATACAGAAAAATGAAAATTCCGATTATTATTGGAACAAAGAACTATATAATAAAACCTATATATATATATATATATAAAATATGTTTTTATATAAATGAAAATCACCGGAATCATCAG
The DNA here is from genome assembly GCA_963082915.1 of Dolichopus griseipennis. Classification (NCBI taxonomy): domain Eukaryota; kingdom Metazoa; phylum Arthropoda; class Insecta; order Diptera; family Dolichopodidae; genus Dolichopus; species Dolichopus griseipennis. The sequence goes on from OY720444.1 coordinate 1,970,662, forward strand.
ATTCACCGGAATTTATTATTTAATCTAAGCTGAAAAATTTTTTACTTAATTTTAAATTTGAATATACTTCCGTGGACACATTAAAAATCTATTCCATCCATTTCGTCATCAAATTTCGATTTATCATATAACAAAATATTTATCTCTGGTACTGGTACTACTACAATACAGTCTCAGTTCTCAGTCAGAAATAATTGAAGAATTTTGTTTGAATCCGTTGCCTCGAATAACCATCGTTTTTTTTTATACCCGTATGACTATATAGTCAAACGGTATAATAAATTTGCCATTACGTTTGTGGACGCAGATAAAGAGGGGGGGTAGATATAGAGGCAAGTGTATGGATCAGATCAGAATCGAAAAATAAATCGATTTAGCTATGTATGTCCGTCCGTCCGTCCGCACGATAACTCAAAAACTAAAAAAGCAAGGATCTTGAAATTTTCGCAAATTCTTTTTTTTGCAAGAGCCGTCATAGCTATTTAAATCCAGCCATTTTGGTCCATGGGTTCGGGTAGCTGCCATACAACTTCTTTTTTTATATGAGTATTGCTCTGAACCTATTACAGCTGCGTGTATGAAATTTTGCCAAAAGTAATTAACCGGATGATATAATGTATATGTTATGGTCATACGGGTATCCTAGAGTTGACACAGTCTACTCTACTACACTATGCCTCGTTTTTCTTTAAAATCCATTTTAAAAGTCTATAATTTTGAATTTTCATTCAGAATCAGAATCAGAAGTGATTTAATGAGATAAAAAATTTTATATGTGTGTAGATACCATAGCAAAATTATTGAATCACCTTTGAATGGTAGAAAATTTTATAAATAAATTCTAATTAATTTTCCATTTTAATGAATGAAAAACGATTTTAATAAATACAACGCGAGCCCAATTTTTTAATGTATTTAGTTTTTTGTTTTGTTTTGTTTTGTTTGTTTTTTTTTTTTAATTCTAAAAGAATTAGAAAATTTGTTTTTTTTTTTTATTTTTATTTTGGGGATACGTTTGAAGTCAATAGAATTAATTTAATTGCGATTCATGTTGTTTAACATATTACGTGCCTCTAATTAATGTATATTTTTAGTTTTTGTTTTTTTTTTTTTTTTGTTGATTTTGTTGTTTTTATGGTCAAAGGGATTTATGGGGTTTTATTTTGCAAAAATATTTTGAATAATTTTTCGTTTCTTTATATTGTATTGGAAACGTAATGAATAAATTCTGGTGTTACTAATTTGAATGGAAATTTTATTTAAATTTTATTTTGGACTAATTATTTGAAAATAAAAGTTTTATTTTTTTTTTTTTTGGTTGGAAAATGGTAGAAAATGAAATGAAAAAATTGAAAAAAACAAAAATTCCCAGAACCTAGAACACAGATTTATAATTCAATACAGATTGTCTTGAAAAAAAAACGTTATTTTGATTTTTTTATTAGATGTGAAAATATTTGTAAAAATTTAAAACGTATAATTGGTTTGAAGCGCATAAAATTGGATGAATGTACTACAGAAAGGAAAAGTGTGTGTATATCGAGAAAACTCTCACACCAACAAAATACATCATCTCTAATTTATAACCAAGGTGATCGTATCTGTGAAATAGGATAAAAAACAGGATGGTATGTATATACTTTAATAACATTGTATGTATATTCAAACTTTTTCGTTAGATATATTTAAATAATTATCATTTTCTTTTAGGTCTTAAAATCATTTCCTGAATCCAAAAATTCGATAATTTAGCACTATTTAAAGAAATAAAATAACTTTTAAAAAAAAAATCATCCTAAAAGTATGCAAAATTGTAAATGAAAAAAACACACTTTTTTTTTAAGGATAAGTTATGTCACTGGTTCTTGTTTCGGCAGAACATATACTAAAATTGGAACGATACAGTGAAGATTAGCATGGCTCCTGCGCAAGGATGTCCCACAATATCGTAAAACGTTCCACATTTTTAATATTAATAGAAAGCCCGATTCCGAATACAAAAATTATTGTTCAAACAAATATCTGTACAAGGAAGCCCAAATCATAAGAATCGATAATTTTATAATAAAACTAGTTCGAAATCACTATGATAGAGCACAAAATACTCCAGAAAATGGTTAATATCTCATATATTCTACCATAATAAGGAGTACTTTAAAAAGACTTTGCTCACAGATTTCATTGCCCCTGAGCATTTCATCTTTTTAGATCAAAAAGTTTACATCCAAAACCAAAACCATGTCCGTCTATTATATCACTATAATAGAAGGGCTACATGCAAAGTTATAGATTTTCATCCGGGCAATATTAACGGAGTAAATTTAAAATATGATATGTCTATACCAGAAAAAGACAAATCATTAAACAAAAACTATTGGTGGCTAGATAACTTCAATTAATTAGCATTAAGTAATAGATACAATACATTTTTAGCTAGGTTAAGGATTTTAAGTTAGATTAAGTTAGACTAAGGTTTTATATTAAAAAAAAAAACAGAAATTTGGTTTTAATACTCTGAATTTTCCAAAAAAAGATTATTAAAAAAAATTGCTAAATTGCAATACTACTTAGATATTTAGGAATAAAATAATTAATAAAATTAACAATAAAAACTATAGGTTAAGTTTAAATGTTAATTGAATTATTTTCTAAACTTTTATAAGTTAAGATAATTTAAGAATTTTAAAAAGAGTAAAATAAAGTTTAATAAAACAAAAAAAAAAAGTTATCCATTTTCTTATATTAAAAATATAGCCTAAAAGTATGCAAAATACTTATACTTGATTTTATTACATTTTCTTATTACCCGCTACGCTTAATTATACTGATTAAAAATATGTTATATAACAACAAATTTTTAGTATATAGCAAAAATAACGAGTCTGACAAATCATTCCTAATTGAAAACGGTCTTCAGCAAGGTATTGTTAATGCCCCTATCCTTTTTACTATATATACAGCAGATCTTTTATTCTTGCTAGAACGAGTAAAAGGAAATAACTACGCCCTGGCATTCGCAGATGATATTATAATATACTCTGCGAATGACACTGTAAATAGCATACAATATAATGTACAAAAAATGTTTAATATTGTGCAGGATTATTGCAAGATATGGATATTAAAAATGAACTTTAACAAATGTGAAACCATATTATTCCGTAATACGGTTGACAAAACTAGTTCAGACATTAGAAAAAATTGGAAACAATTTAAAATTAAATCGCCTATGTCAACTCTCGCAAACAAAAAATTCGTTAAATATCTTGGAGTTCAGTTACATCGAAACTTAAACTTCATAGATCATGTAAAATACTCAATAGATAAAGGCAATAAATCCTTTATGGCAGCTAAAAAACTCTTTTACAACAAAAATATTAGCAATAGAGTTAAAATAATATGCTACCAGACATTAATTAGGCAAAATCTTGTCTATGGGGTACCAATATGGTAAAATATTAGTGCAAGCTTAATGGAAAAAATACGTAAATTCGAAAGAAAGTGCATAAGAGTTTGTATTAATAAACATAGAAAGCCTGATTCCGAATACAAGCATTTTTATTCTAATAAATATTTGTACAAGGAAGCCAAAATCATGAGAATAGATAATTTTATGATAAAATTAATCAGAAGTCATTTTGATAGAGCATTAAAAACTCCAGAAAATGGTTTAATATCACATATATTTTACCACAATGAGAAGTACATTAAGAAGACCTTGCTCACGGGTTTTATAGCTCCTGAGCACTTCATCTTCTTAGACAAATATAGATACACTCAAAACCAAGATCATGTCCCTATACTATTTCATTATAGTAGACGGGCTACATGCAAAAAAATCGAGTATATCCCAGGCAATATTAACGGAGATAATTTAAGATATGAAATGTCCATATCAGAAAAAGATAAAGCTATAAATAAAGATTATTGGTGGTTAAATACATCTTAATTTAATTTCTAATAGCATTTGTGCTATTTTATAGTCAATAAGTTAGTTTATTTAAATTTAAGTTTAGGTTAAGTTAGGTTAAGTTAGTTAAGTTTTATAAAAAAAAAAAAATTATTGAACATTGATTTTTTAAATTTTACAATGTATTTATAAGATTATATTACAATAGTTTTGTTCTTACAGAAACAGAAATAATTTTACTTACTATATATTAAATTTAACAATAAAAAAATCCAAATATTTTTAAATGTTAAAAATAAAAGAGATATACCTTGTTTGTTAACTTTGTTTTGTAGGTTAAGATACTCATATGTAAAAAATATAACAAAATAAAAGTTTATTTAAAAAAAAAAAACAAAACTTATTACATTTTCTGATATTTAAAATCGTTATTAAATAAAAAAATTTTAATTTAATAATAATAAATAATCTAATAGTATGAATTTAAAGGATGGAATTATGTAATTGTAAATAAAAATTGTAAATAAAAACATGATATGTAAATATAAATATAAAATAATAAAAAATGGTAATGTAAAATAGACATAAGTTCTTCCCATATAATGGCCTATATAGCCGAAGGAAACACTAATATTGCTTAAGTACCTTTTTATTGTAATATTAGAATTTAATAATAAATAAAGATAAGAAAGTGTTTTAAAATTCAAGAAAGCAATTTAATAATACATTATCATCCAATTCCAATTCTTTAAACGTGCCTACAAAAATTTGTATCAACCCAATTTGCCAAGAAATATAATATAGATATCATGACTTTTGTTACTTTCACCCGGATGACTTTTATTTTGTGTTTGCAAAAATTTTTTTTTTAAAGAATCTTTTATGTTCTGACAACCACAAAACCGCCACCACCACCATCTCCCCTAACTTAACAATAAACGGACAACTATTTTACAAAATAAACATTTGCAGTATTATTAAATATAAATATTATTTATTTAAATACGACTCCAAAACAAACTAGAATTTTCAATTTAAATAATTAAAACTTATGTTTCAAAAAAAAAAAAAATATTTAATTGAAAAATTAAAACAATTTTATGTGAAATTTCAAAAAAAAAAAAACATATTTACCAAATTTTACAATTCATTTATTACTTAAAATTCACTTATTATCATTACTACTACAACCACAACTACAACTATTATTATTATAATATTATTATTTTTTTATATAATTTTAAATTGAAAAATATTTTCCTCTAGAGTTATATTCAACATTCCAAAAAATATTTTATATACATAAAATGTTAGACGAGACTTTTTCACTTTTCATATATATATATATATATATAAAGTGAACTGTGAAGTTTTTTGAACATATCTATATATATATATATTTTATAGTAGAAAATTGCACTATTAAATGTCAAAATACTATAGTTGTAATAAAACTAATTAAATTTTTAACTTTATTAACACCAAAAGTTATTACTAGTGAAGAAGAAGAAGCAGTATATTTGTATATAGAAGAAGACAATCTAGGTTATAACCAGAATGCACCAAAAAAAAAACAATAATAAAAAAATTTATAATATTTCAGATTTTTCATTTTAATTTTATATTTTTATAATGAAAATTTTCCACTTTATTTCTTTTATCATGTCCTATTGCATTAATATTGTTTGCTACCTTTTCGCTTTCTCTTTTTTAGGATATTTTCAAAAAATTTTGTTAAAATGTGCCTATATAGCTTCACTCTGGCTCTCCGTCCGTCCATCCGTATGTTTACAAAAACTTTTACACCGTTTGAAATAGAGTAAAGAAATTTTAACCATCGGTAGTTTTTGCAAAAAAAATAATTTTGTAGAAGAATATTTATTTGTAGACCCACATGTTACGGGGCTACAGCCCCACAAAGTTGGAAAAAGCCCTATATTTAAATTTTTATAACAAGATTTGTGTTAGATATATTTTCAATTTTAAAAAGGGCAAACGATAGCTGGTTTTATAAACTTTATAAATATTTAAAAGGAAAAAGTTTTCGGGTTGCCATACGGTACTAAAATTTACAATTATGATAAACTCAATTTTTGCAAAATTTTTGGCTACACATATCTTCTAAACGGCTTAAGCTAGGGTCTTGAAATTTTGGGAGAAGTTAGATACTCAGAAATATTAGTAGGAGTCTATAAGGGCTCGAAAATTAAAATTTTGCTACTTTTAAGCACCTGTAACTTGAATACCTGGTCAAATTTTTTTTCGTTAATAAGGAAAATTTGAAGGTCCAACATTATTCTTTAAAATATGTTACAAGATTTTCTTAAATTTAAAAGCGGTTCTTTAAATTGAAGAAAGTGTCTCTCAGTTTTAACTATTTTTGCTTAAATAGTAAAATTCTAAGTAAAATTCCAAATTTTGGTATAATTAACAATAATAATTTAATTCCTTGAACCTAGTGAGGATTAGATAGAGAAATTGAGCAACCTTCCCCATAGAGGGGCTATTAGGACTTAAAAATTAAATAATATATTGTTTCTATAAGTAAATGGTAACTTAGTCACCAACTTATATATTTCTTAAATTAAACGTTAATATTGAAGCTTCAACATTATATTCCGATAAAATACCCAGTATGAAACACTCTATAATTTTGAAAATGTGCTTTTTTAAAAACCCTTGGTTTTTTTTCATCACTTGTTTGTTTTTTTTGTTTTTAAATATTTATAACAAAATTCAAAAAACAAACTAATAGCAACAACAGCAACAGCAGCAACAACATTAACAACAGTAACAATATCAGCAAAAAAAAAAAACAAAAATTTAACCATTTACTTGTATAATATTATTAAAGAAACACCAAAATATTCATAAAGAACTTCCCATTGGATTATATGAACTTTATATTCAGTACCATATAATATTATTAAGGTATATATGTTTGTTTATTATTTTTTATTGCCATTTTATTTTTTCATTTGTTATTCTCGTATTTAAGAAAGTTTCTTCTTTGTTGTTGTTGTTGTTATTGTTTTTACTTTTGTTTTTTTTTGTTGATTCAACAAAGAATCATAAGAACAATAAAATAAAAATAGTAATAACAAAAACAAAAAAATAAAACAAGAAAATATTTTCTTACTACAACAGGATTTTACCACTTGTAATACGATGGAGTTCAAAAATGATGATTATATAAATACCTATATATATATATACGTACAGGTATATATATATTTATACTACAATCACAAAATTCACCTCTTTATTAAGAAGAGGTATTTTGTTATTATTGTTTTTTTCATTTCGAATTATATTATATTTGTATTATACTCTTGTATATATATTATGTATATATATTAAATACATATATTCCATATATTATTATATAAATATATTTCATATACGTACATTGGTTACCTAAGGGAAAAGTCATTAATGTAATTTGAATTACTCTTAAAGAGTTCTTTTTTTCTTTCAAACTATTTTAGCATACTTAAGACTCTTTAAGTAAAATGATGAAGTACTAAAGTTTTTTTTTTGTTTTTGTTTTTTTTTTTGCTATTTTTTTGTTACAGAAAAAGTTTTTATTAAAGTATGAAATGGTGGAAATCTCAATGAAGATTCTCAATACGAGGGTAAATAAATGAATATTATTATATATATATATATATTTTTTTTTTGAATTTGAAAATGACTTTGCAAAATGTTTGAGAGAAGAGTTTAAAAAAAAATTATATATATATATATATATATATATATATATTTTATGAAAAGTCAACAAGAGTAACACAAAAAAAAAAACAAATAATGGAATGAATTATTCAAAAACTAAATTAAAATATTTAATCACTACATATATATATATACATTTAATTAGAGTCTAAGAGTTTAATTTTAATGTAGAATTTTTTTTTTTTTTTTAATAATTTAAAAATTTGTAGTTTAAGTATTTAATAAGTGGCATTGTTTTATAATTTCAGTAAGTATTTAAAATTTCATGGAAATAAAAAAAATTTCGCAGTCCATATGATCCTTGACGTGTCGTTCATGATCCTTAACTACATATATATTGTTCTCTGTCTAATACTATACAGAGAAATGAAATTGTATTTAATAGAAATTTATTTAGAAAGAAAACATTAGAAAGCAGAGAGAAACTTTTTAAAATTTTACTCGCGAAAAATGAAAAACTCAAGGCATTTCTGTGTGATTTAAACTAAAGCGTCACGCGTATGACGTTTAAACGCTGAAATTCTATACATTGACATCTACTGTAATAAGACGTCCGGCGTTTAAAAATTTAAATCTTAATCTTTTCACATAAAAACAACTAAACAATAGTTTTTCAAAAATAAATTGCAAAAAGACTATACGACAAAAATATGTTGTGTCAAACGTCACGTTCAGCGTTTATGTGTCACGTATTACGGTCATCTGCATATAAAACGTGTCATATAACACATTCTAAACAGATGCTATACATATTTTTTCCAATTCTTATTTTTTGTTTAGGCAGTTTTTCATTCAGAGAAAAAATTTTGAACAAAAACATGTTTTTGAAACAAAAAAAGTAAATATACCCACTATCAATATTCGGTGGTAGTAGTTGTCAGGGGAAACGCCTGATGTAAAAACGAAAATCGAATTGAAAATACGCAGTTAAAAACAGAAACTAAGTATGGCAGGTCATATAACAAAAAAAAAAAAAATCCATCAAATTATGAGAGATGAATAAAAAAAAAAATATTTTTACTTTTTTATTTGAAATCGAAGATACATAAGAATATGGAGATATTAAATAGCTGCCAGGAATAATAATACCAGAAAAATAAAAAAAAATATAAAACATAAATTCTAGATTATTGCCAAAAAATATGTATACAGTGAAAGCTCTCATAAACGGACACTCACGGTTCTAAAATTTTCGTCCGCTTATGAGAACTGTCCGATTAATAGAAAAAATATTTTTTATAACTTTTCTTAAATTTTTTATTAATTTTTTTAATAAGGTTTTTTCAAGGGTAAAATTATAATGGTAAAACAACATAAAAATTAAATAACAAAAGAAATTAGAAATTACTACAAAAAACTAATCAAAAATGCAATAAATTCAATACAGATTAACATTATTTGGTTAAATTACATACTGCTTGTATTCCAGAGTTTAAGAATTAGTAGTCTTTTGAAAAAATTTGAAAACTTTGACTGCCGTATTTTTTCTTGGTCAATTTTTCAAACATTATTTTTGAAATATGTTTCAAAGTTTTTTATAAACTGGAATGCTGTAAGATCCTCTGAAAATGTTGCAAATTTTTTTAAACTATTTATAGTTTTTAAGACTTCATTGTAGGTTTTAGTTTCCAATTCTTCAACAACTGGTGAACTTTATCTAAACCGCATCTTATTAATAATACATACTAATACTATCTCTTCTTTGCACAGAACTTTTTGAAAAATAATCAATAAAAAGTACCTCTATGTATTGGGCTTACATAATATTATTCAAATCCAATTATGCATGTATTAGATTCTAATATGGAATTCTAATAATTAGAATGCATACCTATAAATAAATATAATATAATAGTAAATTATAATACAAAATTTGTATTGGATTGGATGTATACACCATATTACTCACATTAAATAAAAAAAACTTGCTCATAAATTACAAGTGTCCGTTTACGGGAGTTTTTTTTTTAAATTTAAAGAATGATTTAAGTGTCCGCGTCCGGTTATTAGAGTGTCCGGTTAAAAGAATGTGTTTTGTATGAAAAATTTAAAAAAAAGAATTGGTTTTGAAAAAACTGTCCGTCTTAAAGAGATGTCCGTATATAAGAACGTCCGGCTAAGAGAACTTTCACTGTATATATATATATATTTTCTTCTTCAATTCATACAATACGTATTTATTTCTATACTTAAAATGTATTGTTTTGTTTTTCCAATGTGGTTTTAGTCAAATTTCATATTCTATTATTAAATGCAATATTATACTTGACTGTTTTTCAATTTTTAAATTCTTTTTTTTTTTGTTTTAGTTTTTTTTTTTTTTTTTTTTGAGGGTAAATTTACACAAAAACAACAAAAAAAAAAAACAACAGAAATTTTCTAGATGAAAATTTTATTATTTCCTTATTTATAACAATTTTTCAATTGAAATTTTTTAACTAGAAATTTTTTTTTCTTAAGCAAATACTTGAACTGAAAGAAATATAATAAAAAAAAAGAATACTTTAATAGAAACGGACGTTTTTATTGTATTTTTCAAAAAAAACAAAAAAAAAACACAAAAAAAAAACAATAAAAAGAAAGAGACACAAAATCTGTTTTTTACTTTTTATACCTTTCACATTTCTATATATATGTATGTATTATATGTTTCTTCATTTTTTATATGAAATTTTCTTTTTTTTTTTTCTCAAGAATTTAATTTAGAAAAACTGCAAAATTTCCATACAGTCGAGTTTCTATTAAAAATACCATTATATTATCATACGAAATGATTTTTTAGTATACATTCATTTCGGGACCTGACTGTCATACAAAAAAAAAAAGGGGGGAAAAATAAAATTAAGAAATTGAAAAGAAAATTATTAATGTTAAAAGTTCCAGCAAATATTGTTGGCACTATAACAACCAACAGACCAATTTTCTACTTTTTTTTTCTTTTTTTTTTGCTGCTTGTTTTCTTTTTTTTTTATTATTTTTTTTTTTTTAAAATGAATTTAAATTGAAGCCGGAAAAGTGGAAAAATTGTTCTTAATTTAATAAAGAGAAAAATTTTCACTTAAAGGTTGAAATATAGAAAACAAGTTGGAGAAAAAAAAATTGAATTTGATTTTATTTTGCATTTTTGATGGAATTTATATTTTTTTTTTTTTTTTTTGAAAAATGTTGTTATGGAAAATAATTTTTTGAAAAAAAAAAAGATATTTTGTTAAAAAACAAAATAAAAAAATTTAAATTAATTGAATATTATTGAATTCAATAAAAAAACAAACTATAGAGAAGTGCTTCTTGGGGGAGTACCCGATGTACAAGAAAAGGTTTATTAATTCAAAATCTGATACATATGAAATTTAAAAAATATTCCGCTCAGACGTTTATGCCGAATAAGTGTGAATATACAGACGGATACGTACACAGACGAATATCTAAAATAAAAGAAGTGGTTTCGGTTTCTGCACACCGGAGTAATACATATTTGGAAAAATCTTGGATTATAATTGTTAGGGCAAAAGCAATACCTTCTGTTTAATTATATATTTTAATGGGTACGCTACATTATCCTTTACGTCAAAATTTTATGTGATAAAACCTTGGATACGGAATTTTGCTTGAAATCCTACAAAACAAAATTGTCTTTTCCAAAATCTCCTAGAAATTCATACCAAAAGTAAGTTAATTTTTAATATTTTACATAAAATGTAACATTTTCTTTAATTCAATTTTAAAATTTCTTCTAACGAACAATTTGATTTACATTATATCTAGTAAGGAGACCTGTTCTAAAAGAAATAAAACAACTAACACCATTGATCATAGTTTTCCAAATAGAAACAAATAGGAAAAACGATTTTCCTCCGTTCACAATTGAACCATCCATAAGATGCAACACTACTCATGGGAATTCTTTTGTCATGCGTATGCCACTTTTACAGAATCAAAAATCCTGCCAAATAAGTTCCCCAAAGTTGATAATATATTTTTGATTGATATTTAAGAAGAACATTAACATCTTTCTTCTTAACATCACTTCCAATTTTCTCCATCCTACATAATCCGAGAATTCTTTCAAATTCCTATTCTCGTAACCAAATTCTAATCCTTCCAAATTCCTATTTTCGTAACCAAGTTCAAATCCTTCCAAATTCCTATTCTCGTAACCAAACTCTAATCCTTCTAAATTCCTATTCTCGTAACCAAATTCAAATCCTTTCAAATTCCTATTTTCGTAACCAAGTTCAAATCCCTTCAAATTCCTATTCTTGTTACTATGGTTTTGGTGTCTTAAAATCCCACACTACCCGCAGAACCCAAAAACCCCTACCACGCTAATTATATTTCATATATATAGCGGTTGCTAAAAATATCTTAAAGTCCTTAAATAATTTGTTTGTTTTTTATTTAAATTTTAATATAAAAAAAAAAAAAAAAAAATTCCAATTTTTTTGATAAACATATGTTTTTCGGAAATTAAAAATCTTTTATTTTTTTTTATCAATTTCTAATTTCCATAGATACTAAAGTACTAAATATTAAAGTATACTCATAAATGACTCATTAAAAATAAATATACAATATTTTTTAGAAATGGAAAAAAAAAAAGTATATTTTTTTTGGGAAGTAAATGACAGTAGATAATAGAAATGACAATGAATAATGTACCTACTTATAGAAACATTATAATGTTTTTATTCAAGGGCATTATCAATTGTGTAGACTTCGAAATTTTCTTGTACGGAACAACAAAAAGAAACAGCAAATAATCAAAGTTGTTGAATGACTAATTTATTTTATTTTCAAAGTATAATCAATTATCATCTTATGTCTATTTTTTTTCACTTTTCACTTAACTTTAAATTTCTTGACTGTTATAGACAAATTTCTTAAGAAAAAAAAATACAAAAAACACAAACACAACTAAAAATACGTCAAAATATAAAATTAGGTAAAAATTTTAGAATCAATTAGAGTAATTAATGTTTATTTTAACCTTTAACATTGAATTTGTATATATATATGTAAATAAAGCAATTAAGTTGTTTTTTTTTTCCAATTTTTGGTTATTTTATGAGGGTTTTAAGAAAAAAAAAAAAAAAAAAAAAATTTAAGCTGTTATTTGTTAAATTTTTGGGGGGAAAAAGTTACTAATGGTTTTTAATTCTATTTATATAAAAGCGAAAGTTTGTTTATTTGTTTGTTTGTTTGTATGTAGCGAATAGACTCCTAAACTGCCCAGCCGATTTTCATCAACATTTGTATATAGAGGTTTTTGGGTACGGAAAGAAATCGTGGCCGAAAAATTTTGCTCTAACGGACAGACAAGTTTAGGCTGTGGTGCAAGTATTTAAACTTCTTTGTTCTAAAATGAAAACGGTTTGGCCGCTTGACTTCAAATTTTGTATACATGATACTCTTTGAGAATTGAGTAGACACTATTAACAGTTTTTGAATTTGTTAACCCATGCCGGCCCGACGATTAACAAAAAAAAGATTTTTAAGCAAATTACATCCAATTTTGCGCAATACTGCTTTGCCCAAAGAGAAAGTTACGTTCCATTAACCCATTGGGGCACAATGGCTTTTTATATATTTTTGCGTTACTTAACTCTAAATTAGAAACGATTTGACCGGTTGACTTCAAATTTTATACGCGTGAAGCAACTTGAAAATGGAGTTGAGCCTGTTAACAGTCGGTCCTACGATTGGTCAAAAAAAAATGTTTGGAAGTAAATTACGTCATATTTTGGAAAGTAGTTTGTACTGATTTGAATTACAGAAAGTTTCAAAAATTACTAGAATAATCCTAGAAAAATCGTTTTAAAAAAATTGCTTTCATACATTTTAATTTTTAAATATGCAAACCGTGTGTAATTTTTGTGTTAACTTTCTGCAGTAATATCAACTTCAATTAAACCTCCGTTGAGAGGCGCAGCAACGCACACCGGGTATTACCTAGTTCTATATAAAAATTTATTTTGCGTAAATAAAAAAATCAGTTTTAAATATTATGTTATTTTTTTTTTTTTTTTTTGGAAAAAAGTTTTTCTTTAAGTTTTTTTAAATTTTTTTTTTTTCTTTGGAAATTTTAAAATGGTTTTTATAAATTACTTAAAATTTGAAAGGTATGGTCTTAGTGGTGGGGGTGGTGGTGGTTTATTTAATTAAAACAAATAATTAGCCCTCTTATATTAAGTAAAACAAAACTAAAGTGATTTTTCAAAATCTGTTTAAATAATGGTTTGGATTTTTTTTCAAGAGTGAGTATAAAACATTTTAAAAGTATCGAAATAATTACAAGAGGTTCCTTCGAATTTCACTGCTGTTACCTTATATTGAATTTTAATTACCTACCTAAAATCACATCAACTTTTTATGAATTAATTTAAAATACAATTAAATGTTCAATACAATTCGTATATAGCTTGATTTTGTATTGAACAGATTGGGATAAGGTGTAGGAATGCCCATTTTAATGAAAATACTTTAAAGAAAATATATTCCCTTCATATTTCATTCTTCTATTCTACTCTATAAAATCCCAATCCACCATTTCCAATTTACATTAAAAAAAATAAATTACAAGAAAAACTTTCTTAATAATCTGTTCAACCATCAGATTTTCAAAAGAATAATTGAATTAATTTATTTTTTCGAAAAACAATAATCACTCCACCTCCTTCATTTGAGTCCTTTTTCTGCTAAAAAAAAAACGAATCTATTCACTGATGTTAACCTTTTTTTTTTTTTTTTTAATTCACTGAAGCCTTTTCCTTTTTTTTTTTTGTATTTTTAAAACAAATTACAAGTTTATCATAAATTTTCTAAAAAGAATAAAAAAAAACCCCATTTATACTTATATATATATACCAAAATACATAATTAAATTATTTCTCCCAAAAATTATTCCCAAAATCAAACCAAAATTATAAATTATTATTATTATTATATTCAATTTATAATTTGAAATCTTTTAAATTCCTTTTTATTAAATATGTCTTCCTTAATAAAAAATCTGTATAAACTCTTTAACAGATGACAAAATTTTGTTCCTTAATACACACATTAAACATAAAATTAATATTCCTTAAATTTTGTCTTATATACATATGTATATATTCAAAACATTAATTCAAAATTACTATTTGTCTAGTCAATATTTGTATATATATGTATATAATATATGTGTACAATTTTTACTCGTAAATCTAAATCATTATTTTTAATTAATTAACTTCTATTATTTTTTGAAATCTAAATCTTCTTCAATATAACATTTAATAAATCTCAATAAAGTAAAATAAATAAATTCAAAAAATAAAAATAAAATAAGATTATAATTCAAAATCTGTATTAAATCTTATAATTTCTTTATTTTATTTTGTATACAATATACATTTGTGTATTAGTTTTTGTATTTCTTAGATATTTTATCTTAAAAAAATTTAACATTACAACAGCTTGAATTCATTTGTGAATTCAAATGTCTTTATATACATATATATATATATATATTTATGATATAT
The DNA here is from genome assembly GCA_963082915.1 of Dolichopus griseipennis. NCBI lineage: Eukaryota > Metazoa > Arthropoda > Insecta > Diptera > Dolichopodidae > Dolichopus > Dolichopus griseipennis. Next base: position 1,985,824 of record OY720444.1, read on the forward strand.
TATGTGAGAAATAAGTTGGAAAATCAAAGAAATAAACAAATTTGTTTTTTTTTTATGTATATATACAATAGTTAAATTTCAATTCATTCATTCATATATGAAAGTAAAAACTAAAAAAAAATAAAAGTTTTATTTTTATATTTTTTATATATATATATTTATTTTACATATACAGTGAAAGCTCTCATAAACGGACACTCACGGTTCTAAAATTTTCGTCCGCTTATGAGAACTGCCTGGTTAATAGAAAAAAAATTTTTATAACCTTCCTTAAATTCTTTATTTATTTTTTTAACAACGTTTTTTCAAGGGTAAAATTATAAAGGAAAAACAACATAAAAACTAAAAAACAAAAGAAAATAAAAATTACTACAAAAAACTAAACAAAAATTCAATAAATTCAATACAGATTAACATTATTTTGTTAAATTACATACTACTTCCATTTCAGAGTTTAAGAATTAGTAGTCTTTTGAAAAAATTTGAAAACTTTGACTGCCGTCCTGGTCAATTTTAAAAACATTATTTTTGAAATGTATTTCTAAGTTTTTTAGAAACTGGAATGCTGTAAGATCCTCTTTAAATGTTGCAAATTTTTTTAAACTATCAATAGTTTTTAAGACTTCATTGTAGGTTTTAGTTTCCAATTCTTCAAAAACTGGTGAAATTTACCTAAAACGTATGCGTAATAAACCTAATAAACCTAATACGTATTATTTTTAAAAAATGTAAAAATTTTTGATTTTTAAGAGAGCGAGTTTGCATCTGATTACTAATACATACTCTCTTCATTGCTCAGAACGTTTTAAAAAATAAGCAATAAAAAGTACCTCTATATATTCTGCATACATAATATTATTCAAATCCAATTACGTATGTATTAGATTCTAATTTGTAATTCTAAAAATTAGAATGCATACCTATAATTAAATATAATACAATAGGAAATTATAATACAAAATTTGTATTGGATTGGATGTTTACACCATATTACTCACATTAAATAAAAAAAGCTTGCTCCTTAAGTGCCCGTATCCGGTTATTAGAGTGTCCGGTTAAAAGAATGTGTTTTGTATGAAAAATTTAAAAAAATCATTGGGTTTGAAAAAAACTGTCCGTCCTAAAGAGATGCCCGTATATAAGAACGTCCGGCTAAGAGAACTTTCACTGTATATATATATTTGTTTTTCTACTTGTTTTTTTTTTGTATTTATTATATTTATTTTATTTTATTTCTCTATTAATTCTAAAAACATTCCAATAGGATAATACCAAAATCATGTAAATGAATACCACAAAATCTATCAATAACTTTCAATCAAAAAAAAAAAACAAAAAAAAAAACAAAAACAAAGGAGGAAAAACATGGAAAAAAAAAGAAAATATAGGATTCACCGCAACCTCCATAATCTGTACGATCATTTATAAAAGTTTTTCCTTTTCTTATATTCAATTTCTCTCTCTTTTGTTTTCTTTTATTATTTATTTGTTATTATTATATATATATATATATTATACAAATATTATTTATATATATATATATATTTCTTAACTTTTCAGATATTTTGTTTTTTTTTTACTTTCTTATTTATACAAAATAATCACTTCTAAGAATGTTATGTATTATTTGTAAATATAGAAAAAAAAAACAAAAAAAAGGAAAAACAAAAAGGAAAAACTATTTCCTCTGTTATTCAATATAACGGAAAAAAAAAAAATTGAATTCTTAAACTAAAACTTTGGTTCATCACTCTTAACTTTTATACTAAGAAAATAAAAAAAATAAAATCTTATGGAGTCATTAATTTTATTTTTGGTATGTTTGTAAGAAAAACAACAAACAAAACAATCAAAATCCAAAAACAATCAAAACCAAAAAAAAAAAACAAAAAAAACAAAAAAACAATATCTATTTTCGCTCCTTTAAGATTCTTTAAAATAAAAAAAGATGAATTACTAATAAAAAATAACTATGGATACATGTATGAATTGATATGTATATGGATTATATATATATATATATATATATATATATATATGCAGGTATGGTATGTATATTTGGTTTTTTATGTAATAAGTGTTTATAATCTTTTGATAAAATCAATAAAATGCTTGATAACCAATCATTTATAAAGCTATTAATCCTTAAAGGAAACAAAAGAATATATACATATGTATTTTATTTTTTGTTGTGTTTTTTTTGGTTTGTATGTGGATACAGTGATGGCCTAAATATTTAACTTTAGATTTAAGGGTTAAAGATTCTTTAAATTGCATTATTAATTTGATTATCTATAGTTATATTTGTAGTAATTTTGTAATACTTTTGATCCTGTTTGCCATGGTTTAGTTTTAAGGAGGTAAAGAATTACAGATCTAGTTAAAGTTAATAACTTGTTATTTGTATGGAAATAAATGGAAAAAAGACTGTTGATCCTTTTTTAGAAGAGAATGACATTGAAGATGAAATTTTAGTATATTTGCATTTTTATTAAAAATTAGACTTTAGAATATTGTTGAAGCCTTGTAACTTTGTTCCATGTACAAAAATTTCAGAGATCTTAGTAAATCTTAAGAAGATTATTTTAAGCAAGTGTTTGAATTCTCATTCTCAAATTATAAATAGGATAATTTGGGAATAAAAATTTAGAAAATTCAATTGGTGCAAGGATAATTATTCTTATTAAAATATTATGAGTTTCTGAATTCTTATATAAGGATCAAATATTAAAAGTTTCATTAGCAAGTTTTTTACTAAAATACAATTGCGCATTTTGGCGCCAATTATAATACTACGAGAAAAGATTTAAAGGATCTTGAAAAATCTTACGAATACTAATAAAGCCTCTTAAGGATTTTATCATATTTTGGGAAAAGGAATACTGATATTCTCTTGTAAAGGGTAGAAAACAATGATTGAGATTCAAGTATTTTATCAGTTTTATATCAAAATATTTGCAAAAAATATTTTTTAAAGCACTGTGATATCAACACCACTACCCATCATCTCACGTGCAAGAATTATTTTGCAAGAATATTAATAATTTTTAGTGAAACTCTTAAACAATAAAAGAAAAGTCTGTTAATGACTACTTATAATTAAATTTTTTTTTTGTTTTTCAAATTTATTTTACGGGAAAAAAAACTTGTTCATAAATTATCAAGATTATTGTGCAAAAATAAAGTTTCCAAAGTATTCCACATATCCATGTATATATATATATATATATGCACATATATTTTGTTATATTCACAATTTATTTCTATAATTCAATTGTAAAAACATTTTGAGTAATTTAATAATAAAAAACAAAAAGATTGCTGAGTAAATTACTTTTAATATATATATATATATACATATATATATATATATAAAATTTATTCTGCAGTCTTTTGCATAAATGTGTCAAATTTTATATTAAAAAAAAAAAAAAAAAAAAAAAACGTTTACCATCAACTCATTATGTATATATAAATATATATATATTATAACTATAGTACAACAATTTTATGCAATAATATTTTATCCCCGAATTGCACATTAATCTTCTATAGTTAAATTTTCCTTTTACTTTTGATTAATCAATGATGAAAACCGAGTTCTTGGGGTTTTTTATTTTTTTTTTTGCTTATTTATTATTATTTTTTTTGTTTGTTTGTTTTTTTTTTTCTAAGTAATAACATTATAATAATTATTCCACAGATTCATTAGGGAATTCTTTCAAATGAAATTTATTTAGAAAAATAGATATATTTATAATTTAGATGTACATTTATATATATATATATATATATATATACAATAATAATATATGCACATAAAATATATGAATAGAAAAATAATATACTAAGTAATATTAAAATATATATATATATGTATATGTATATATTTTTGGTCCTTGAACTCATTCTAGTTTAATAAATGCAAATATTTTAGTTATAATAAAATTTTACATATATATATATATATGTATATATTTTTTATTATTTAATATCATATATTGCATACTAAATACACTTATATATATGTATATTTAATAGTATATAAATATATTTATTATAAAGTTTATTTTTCCTGTGTAATACGACATTCTTTTCACACATGCAACATAAATTTTCATATTCTCAAAAGGATATCGTTATTTTTCAGTTCTTGTTAACCTTTTACTTTGTTTCTATTAGATTTTTTTTGTTTTTGTTTTTTTTTTTTGCTATATTTTTATCTTGTTTTTTTTTTTACATGTGTAAATGTAATATATATACATATATATATATATATATATATTGATATGCATATTAAATAATAGAAAAATCTAAATATTATATAGATAAATATTGGAAAAAATTTATATTGGATTGGAATTTTAACATATATATATAAGGATTCTTCTATATTTATTATAAGAAAAAAAACAAAAAAAAACAAAATATCGATTATGTGTGACTGTATATGTTTGTGTATAAGGTAACAAGGATTTAATGAGATTTTCTTTTCTAATTGAGTTGAATATAATTAAAATGGGTTAACCCTTAAGAAATAATATAACATTTTGTGTACAACATTCATATCATATAGTTAGTATATGTATGTATGTATGTATATAATAATATGTAAATATATTTGTATATATACTGAAAATATTATAATTGTAGATTAAAAAATTTTTATATTCACTAAAAAAACATAAAAAAAAAAATATTTATTATAATATTATTATGTAATTGCATAAAAATATACAAAATATATGTATATATATATATATATATATATAGTTGCTTTTTTTCATTCTATTTTTATATAAAATGTATTAAAATTTATATCTGGTTTTAGAGAGATTTTTTATTTTTTGCTCATAAAGTATAGAGATTATTTATATTGAAACAGGTAAGATCGGAAAATGGAAACAAGTATATATGTACAGGTGATTAAATTTTATTCAAATATTTACAGTATATAAATTGGTATTCTGAAAAAAAAAGAAACTAGGGAAACTAGGAAAAGTTCTGAAATTACTTTGAGAATGTAATTTTTATTCTTTTTTCATCAGCTACCATTTAATTCAATTTTGAATATTGGGGTTTTTCCTAATATTTAGTCTAGAATCTAGATTATCTTAAAACTTATTTTGCAGTAACTGGGATGCTTACTGAATCCCTTCTTTTGAAAATTAATAATAATTTTAAAATTAAACAGTTTCAACTTTACTACAACTAAAGAGTTTATCACTTTAAAACTGACTGTTATAGTATTGTATAAAAGATTAATATCTGAATAGAAGTATATGTAATAATTTTGAAAATGTACTAAACGTACGACTCCTGTTCTACTTATCTCCTGTTACGGATTTTTCAAAATTATTCAATATGTTTTCGTCCTTTTGATAAACGGTTCATCTCAAACGGTTTACTATTTGAACACATTTCCTGAATAATGTATTCAACCTTATAATCATAAGCTGCTTCCTTAAAATTTTTATTATTTCATAATTAGTTCCGTTCTATGATTCTGTAAATTATATCAAGGAAATTCAAAGGATATTCATAATAAAATGATTTGTAGTACTACTACTACTACTACCACCACTACAAAAAAAAAAAAGGTAATAGTTCAAGAGTTCGAAACCTAAAGTTCATGAACAATTGTTCCTAATAAATTAATTTATATATGAAAATTTATACAAAAGGGCTTCAAAGGATAACCTATAAAATGTAGGATCTACTGTACAAGGATTCTTTATTTTTTTTTTTTGGAATTTATTTTCATAGTTACTACAAAAATTTATTTTAAGACTAAAAACAAAAAAAATAAATTAATTCAAGGATAATAAAGTACAATATGGTAGTCAATAGATGTGATTCTTTTTTTCTTGGTTATCCTTTTAGTTTTTTTTTCTCTCTCTCTCTCTCTCTATATCTCTATCTCTTTCTAAGTTAATCAGGTTTATTTTAATTTTCTATATTTTCAGTTTTTTTTTACTTTTTTTTTTTGGTTTCAATTTTTTGTTAGTGTATTTTATTCTCATTTAAATTGATTATCTATTTTTTTTTGGAATACCTATATTATATATATATATATATAAATTTGATACTTTATGGATGAATACATTTGTATATTTGTATATATATATTTTTACTATAGTTTTCCTTTTTAAAAAGGAATAAATAAAAAAATTTGTATTTTATTTTTTTTTTTTTGTAGTATTTTTATTCTTTAAAGGAATGAAGTGTTAAGCTTTAGTCCTTTATAGGGAAGTGTTTGGAATCTGGGAAATCTATAGATATTTTTCTGCTTTGTTTTGTTTTCATTACTTATAAGTATATTATTAAAATTTATATATAAAATGATAAAGTCTGACAGTGGTTTATTGGGTCATTTAAGGTTTCAATAAATATTTTTGTTTCTGTTCCTTCTTCTTCTTGTTCTTGTTATTGTCAACGACCTTTTGTTTTATTTATTAATATTAAAAATATGTTTGTATACTAGTCGAGTTTATTTTTAAATATAAAAAGAATAAAGGAAAAATGGTAAATAATATTATTTAAGAATATAAAATATAAAAGAAGAAACAATAGTATTAAATTTAATTAAAAAAAAAAAAGACAAAAAACTAAATTTAGAAAGAAAATTTATTTTTTTACACAAAACTTTCTTTGAAAGTTAATAAATATAAAAAAAAAAGATTTAAAATAAAGAAAAACTTATTAAAGCAAACAAAGGTCAGGAATTTATTATACATTTGTTATAATAATAAAAAAAATACACACACACATACTCACATACAACCCAATCTATATCTATTGATCTTTAATAATACAAATATCTTTAAATCTTTTATGTGATTAGAATAAAGTTAAAAAAACATATGTATATATATATACATATATATATATATATTTTTTGTATCATTAATTTGTCTAAGTTTTAGGTTTACATTATTATTTTGGAATTTCTATTAGATAAAAATCTTTTCAGTTTATTCGGATATTTATCAGTTATTTATTTTTTTAAATAAACTTATAATTTACTTTAAAAAATTAACTCAAGTATATAAGTAAAGGATTTTAAATATTTAAGTTCTTTGTATAAAATTTAAGTAAATTAAAGAGTTAAGTTAATTAAACTTAATAATATAATTTTTGTTTTTTTTTTAAGCGCTAGCTGTTCAACTGTTGAGCATAAGCCTGTCTATACCATAGGTACATGTTGGAACAGGGGGTCATATTATATTCGTGTTATTAGAATTGGTCTTATTGAATTCCACATACAATTTAAACATGAGATAGTACTAGGCCTTATAACATGTAGAAACGTCTTAGATTTTCAATATTTACAATTCTATTTTTTGTTTATATTGTAATATTTTATATTTTACTTATATGGTATTCTATATCTGCGAGTTATATTATTTAATTAAATTATTTGTTTATATTTTGCATTTGTTTATATTTTTATATTAAAGTATTTTTTATTAAAGATTTATAATTATTAATTATGTCATTAATTTGAACCCAATGGCGAATGGTAGCTGAGTCAGTCGAAAACCAGAAAAGTTTTTTCACTTTCACTAGAATTCGAACCCGGGCCCTTCCACATGAAAAGTCGGCACTCAACCACTGTGCCACCCAGCTGTTGCACAGTAAATATATTTTATTTACTGTTTAATTGTAATATATTTCAAATTTAAAAGGCGGAGTGGCACAAGTGGATAGTGTAAGCGATCATTCATGAGTGGACCCAGGTTCGAATCCTATTAAAAATTGAAAAAAATTTATATGGTTTTCCACTTACCTCGGCTACTATTCGCAATTGGATTAAAATAATTGCGGGAAACGAATACTTGTATAACTTTAATAAATCATACAAAAATAATAAATACATAGCAAAAATGTAAAACAAATATAATATTATATAAAAAAAAATTTATTTATTTATTTTTAATACCAGACAATACTAAATATTTCCTTAATATTAGTATATTACACTATATTGTTTTATTAGATACGATCCGACCAGGATTTGAACCCGAAACTTTTCAATTAAAAAGCCGCCACTTTACGACTGAGCAATCGGTCAGATAAACAAAAATTTTAATTGAAAAATATAACTCACAGATACATAAATATCTTAATTTAAATATAAAATTTATAATATTTCTACTTGTTATAAGCCCCATTACTATCTTATGAAAATATTATAATATGAAAATCATTAAAATAAATTTTTACAATAAGGATATAAAATGTCCTTGTTATAAAATAAAAACATAATACTCGTATAAAATGTCCAGCCCACCCCTTTTAGTATATAACTTTGATATAAAATATTTTTAGTCTAACAGGTAAACAATTTAAAGTTTTCAAACACTTTCAAGTTAATCAATTACCAATTCAAATGAATATTATTACTATTTAGTAACTATAAAACTTACCATTAATTTTAATTTCCAAATTAAAAAATTTCAACTAAATATAATTATTAGGTTATTTAAATAATTATTAAACTTGAAAATTATTTCATAAATTGCTCAAAAAAAAATTATAAAAATTCTTTTATTCTATTTAGTCTTTAAATATTTTTTGAATAAATTATTAAAGAAAAAATGTAAATTAACCCACGATTTTCCTTTTTTTTTTTTATTCTAATTTTTATATTCAAAAAAAATTATGAAACAAAAGACTATCTGAACTTCTTTAGCTACTCCTACATTATAAACTTTTTTTTTTTTTAAATTTGTTAAAGTTAATCTATATGTTAAGGTTACAAGAAATAAAAAACTCTACGCCCCCTACCTCCCCCAACAAAATTTTATTTTTTTTAGAAATTATTAATAAGTTAATTAACCGAATTTTTAAATCATAGGCTTAAAAAATAATGGATAAGTTGTTGAAGTTCTTAAGAAAAATTTCAAAAAATAGTCAAAGAAAACATTGAATTTAATGTAGGCTGTATAATTTTTTTTATGATTTTCTAAATCTTCTGTTTTTAGGACATTTTCAAAAAATTTTATAAAAATGTGCCTATATATTTTAACTCTGTCCGTCCGTCCGTCTGTGCGTCTGTCCGTATGTTTACAAAAACTTTTACATTGTTTGAAATATAAAAAAGAAATTTTAACCAAGAGTAGGTATTACAAAAAAAATAATTTCGTAGAAGAATTTTTTTCTGTAACCCCACCCGTTACAGAGCTGGAGCCGCCCAAAGTTGGGAAAAACCCTATATTCAATTTGTTATAACAAGAGTTCTATTAGGTGTATTTTCAATCTGAAAACGACAAAAGATAGCTGGTTTTATAAATTTTTAAAAGACAAATGCTTAGAGTTGCCATACGGCACTAAAATTTACAATTATGCTAAACTCAATTTTTGCAAAATTTTTGGCTACACATATCTTCTAAACGGGCCAAGCTAGGGTCTTGAAATTTCGGGAGTAGTTGATCCTCAATTTTTAGGAGAAATCGGTTAACAAAATTTTTTTGTCACGTCCCCTGTTTAGCAACTATAAGGGCTCCAAAATTGAAATTTTGCTATTTTTAAACACCTGTAACTTGAATACTTGTTCAAAATATTTTTTTGTTAATGTACAAAATTTGAAGGTCCAACATTATACTTTAACATATGTTAAAAGATTTTCTTAAATTTAAAAGCGGTTCTTTATATTGAAGAAAGTGTCTCTCAGTTTTACCCATTTTTGCTTACATAATAAAATTCTAGGTAAAATTCCAAATATTGGTAGAATTCATAATTTAATTCCTTGAACCCAAAAAAAGTTGTGGGAAGGGGAGTAGTGAGGATTAGATCTTTGAGAAATTGGGCAACCTTCCCCAATTGAGGGGCTATTAGGACTTAAAAATTAAAAAAATTTACTGTTTCTATAAGTAAGTAGTAATTTAGTCACCAACGTATATATTTCTTAAATAAAACGTTAATATTGAAGCTTCAACATTATATTCCGATAAAATACTCAGTATTAAACACTATATTATTTTGAAAATGTGCTTTTTTAAAAACCCTTGGTTTTTTTCATCACTTGTTTTTTTCTATTATGAGGGGGAGGGGAAAATATAAAAAAGTTTGAAGGATAAGTTATCACATTCAATCAATTTCACGTGAAGAATTTTTTTTTGTAAGAGAAATGAAACAATGGGGAATAATAAAATTTATTTAATTTTAAATAATATTAATTCACTTTTTCAAAATAAAAAAAAAATAAAAAAATGTGCCTTAATTCAATTTTATATTTTATACTTTAAAAAATAATAAAAAAAAAAAAAAAAAAAAAAAAAAAACCCCCTCTTAGTTTATGTTTCAGTTTTATATTTTTGAGTACTCTTTAGTCATGGTATTTTGTGTACATAAGTAGGATACCATTGTATTTTAAATAAATAAATATTAAATTTCCATTTATTAACATGTTGTTGTTGTGTGTTTTTCTTTTTTTTTTGTTGTTTTTCTTTTTTTTTTTTTTTTTTTTGTGAATTATTAATGAAATTTATAATCATTACATTGTATTCTATGTACATATTGCTTAAAATACCATATCAACAGATTTGAGAGTTTTTTTTTTTGTGTCCTCCGTCATCTTATTAAGGGCGAAATTTTTCCTCTTCTCACTCACACCTACATTCAAACACAAATCATGTCCTTAACATTTTTCTGGTTTTTTTTTGTTTTTTTTTTTTATACTCTAATAATGTCATGTTCTTACCACAAAGAACAAGTGAACAAGACATGAAAATATTCTTGAAAATAAGGAAACACAAAAAATTACAAAAAGTAGTCGTACTAAATTATAAATAATTTTTAACTTCTTTTATTCTTTTCTTTCAGTATACAGTTTTTTTTTTTTTTTTCTCTTTCTTTCGTATAACAATTTTATTATATTTATATATATATAAAAATGTATATATATATATATATAGTCATTTCTAATGTTACATTATAATGCTGCCTTTTTTTTTTTCATTTAGTATTTGATGTTTTGAAAATTATTTCGAACGTATCTGGCTGCCTTTTTAGAAAATTATATTCTTGTTTGGGATTTTCTTACCTGTAGAAAATAACGATGTAAGATTTTTTTTTTTTATTTCTTTTTATTTTTTTCTTATTATTATTTTATTATTTTTTTTTTTGTATTCATTCCAACTATACAACACAATGTTTTTTAATTTTTTCGTGATTTTATTTTTTATTTGTTTGAATTCTGTAATTGTTACGAGATAATTTAGGAAGGACTAAAATAAGGACTGGAAACATGAAACAATTTTTTTTTTTTTTTTTTTTTTTTGTATAATCAAAAACAGGAAAAAAATTATAAATATTTTTTCCTTTTGATTTTTGTTGTTGTAATTGTTGTTGTTGTAATTGTTGTTGTTGTTGCTGTTGTTGTTATTGTCCCATTCAAAACATCACTTTATTAATCGTCTTTAACATCAGTTTTTTTTTATTTATATTTTTTTTATAAGTGGACTTCTTATTCAATGTTATTACTACTGTTATAGGACAATGAAAATTCATAAGTGTGTAAGTGTGTCAGTTAATAGCTGTATTTATTTTTGTCAACATTCAATGATTTGTAATTGGTAACATTTCTTTGGACACCATTTTTAATGAAAATGATTTTGGTTTAATATCCTGTTGCATAAATTCTTTAGACCAAGTTTATGGGCGGGGGGGAGTGGGATAGGTTCGGAAAAAGTTGAAGATGTTTCAATAAATAAAAATTACTTACATTTAAAAAATTTTTGGTAGTAATTTATATGGTGTATAGAAGAAGAATAGCGAAACAATTGCCAATTTAAAAATATTACACTAAATAGGCAGTGTTAGATTTAAGTGTTAGATTTAAAATATAAAAAAAAAAAATTTTTTTTTTGTATATAAATATTTAAACTTTAATAAAACGTTTAAAAAATTTTTCAAATTTTATGATGAGAAAAGGACGACAAAAATTTGATTGAATTATTGCGCCTTAAGGTATGCAAGTTTTTTTGTTTTTCGTTTAAATAAATTTTTTTGAATAAAACTTGCAGGAAAATCGTTACTTTAAGCCGAAGGGCTTTAATAATATTCAAAACAATTTATTTTTGGTATAATATTTTATTTAAATAAATAAATATGTAGCAGAAGAATCGAATTTTAAAATTTTAAATATTAATAGAAACGAAAATTTTGTACAATTTTTACACTTTAAGTTCTTCATTTTAATACGAATAATTTCGCCTTTTTTTTTTTTGGAATTTAAAAATAAAGTAAATATATTGTGTGTATGTTGGTGTATATGGTATGTATTTTTAAATTGAACTTTTTCAATGTTAAAATAAATGTAATTTTTAAAAAAAAAAAAATATATATAATTTAAAATATATATATATTGATGAAATTTGAATGATTTATTGAACATGTTTTTTTTCTAATTATAATTTTTTGTTTTTTTTTTTTTTGTAATTTTTTTCGATTACACGATTTTTTAATTTAAATTTTTTTCTTGATTAAAAAATATTTGTAACATTCAGTTTTATGTTACATATATATAAATCTACATATATCTATTACAACAAATATATTTACACAAACATAAAAGACATATATATATATTTTTTTTCATTATTACATTATTTACTAAAATGAACAGCAAAACATTGATTTTGTTCCTTTTTTGTTGTTGTTGTTGTTGTTTTTCTTATGATATATGTATATGTATTTTTAAATCATAATCATTTTTCTTTTATTTGTAATACATTACGATTTTGTAATCTTATAATAAAATTTTCCTTTTTTTTTTTTATATAATTTAAGAAAATTATCTATACGTAGGTACTTGTATACGTGTATGTGTATAAATAACGCGTATCTAAAAAAAAAAAACATTATTTTGTTGTTGTTGTTGTTGTTTTTGCTGTAAAGATTTATTTTGTTCATTTTACTTTTTTAGGAGAAGAAAAATGATGTTTTTTTTTACTTTTTTGTGTTTAGCAATGTATAATAAGTAATAACTTATTGTTCCATTGACTTATTTTTATATCTTTTATATAAAAATAAAAAATAAAAAAAAAAAAAGCAGAAAAACACACAAAGCAAAAAAAAAAAAAAGGGATCAGGATTCTAGATTATAAAATAAATAATAAAAATGAGTTAATGGGGGGAAATATTTTCATTGTTAAAATAAAAATAAAAAAATATAAAAAAAGAAAATGTGTGTATTATAGTCTTTTTTTTATTAAAGTTCATTATTTTTTGGTTCAGAAATTAATAATAAAAAAAAAAAAAAATTAAAGGAAATAATAGGCTTTAGTTAAATCTAAAAGTCCAAAAAAGGATAAGTTTATCTTATCTTTATTATACTTTAATCGTATATAATGAATGGTATGTCACAGATTTATTTATTTAATAAATCGATACCTAACTAAATTTTTATATATATATATATATAAATATAGAGAAAGCTCTCATAAACGGACACTAACGGTTCTAAAATTTTCGTCCGCTTATGAGAACTGTTCGGTTAATAGAAAAATAATTTTTTATAACTTTTCTTAAATTCTTTATTAATTTTTTTAATAACGTTTTTTCAAGGGTAAAATTATAATGGTAAAATAACAAAAAAACTAAATAACAAAAGAAAATAAAAATTACTATAAAAAATTAAACAAAAATTCAATAAATTCAATACAGATTAACATTATTTGGTTAAATTACACACTACTTCCATTCCAGAGTTTAAGAATTAGTAGTCTTTTGAAAAAATTTGAAAACTTTGACTGCCGTATTTTTTCCTAGTCAATTTTTAAAACATTTTTTTTGAAATGAGTTTCTAAGTTTTTTATAAACTGGAATGTTGTAAGATCCTCTTTAAATATTGCAAATTTTTTTAAACTATCAATAGTTTTTAAGACTTCATTGTAGGTTTTAGTTTCCAATTCTTCAAGAACTGGTGAACTTTACCTAAAATGTATGTGTAATAAACCTAATACGTATTATTTTAGAAAAATGTAAAAATTTTTGATTCTTAAGAGAGCGAGTTTGAATCTTATTAATAATACATACTAATACTATCTCTTCATTGCTCAGAACGTTTTAAAAAATAAGCAATAAAAAGTACCTCTATGTATTAGCCTTACATAATATTATTCAAATCCAATTATGTATGTATTAGATTCTAATTTGTAATTCTAAAAATTAGAATGCATACCTATAAATAAATATAATATAATAGTAAATTATAATACAAAATTACATCCAACACCATATTATTCACATTAAATAAAAAAAGCTTGCACATAAATTAAAAGTGTCCGTTTACGGGAGATTTTTTTGAAATTTAAAGAATGATTGAAGGGTCCGCGTCCGGTTATTTGAGTGTCCGGTTAAAAGAATGGGTTTTATATGGAAAATTTAAAAAAAAGAATTGGTTTTGAAAAAACTGTCCGTCTTAAAGAGATGTCCGTATATAAGAACGTGCGGCTAAGAGAGCTTTTACTGTATATACATATATATAAGTATAGATCTTAATACAATGATCAAAAAATAATCAGAATTAGTTTATATACGTAACAGATGTATGAATATTAGAATCCTTAAAATTACAAGTACACCCAAAGACACAAGAAACTAAAAAAGGATTCTTTGGAATTTGGTCGCATCTTCAGTTGAATAGTTATCATCAGATATTAAAAAATAAAATCCTTGCATTTTCCACTTGCATTCAATTTTCATTTCAAATAATGTGATTATAATTTTATTGAAAACTTATCATCATATAATTGAAATAGACATATTCACACACACACACACACACATATAATATCAAAAATCCTAAGTCAAATATTGAATATTGATAATATATACTTAATAGAAGACAATTATAAACTTTGTGTAAAAAGCCAAGTGATTGCGAAAGTAACAAGAAAAGAAAATCTTAAAAAATCAATGTAACAAAAAAAAAAGTAAAACAAAAAAAAAAAGTAAAACAGAAAAGAGATTAAAAATGATTACTTTTATACTTTTTTTTTTATTGTTTTTATTATTATTTCTTCCTTTTTAACTGTTTCATTAGTGAGATTATAAGTTTTATTGGAGCAGAAGGATTGCAAAAAAAAAAGAACAACAACAACAACATATACATTTAGAACAAAACAAAAAATTGAAGTATGATTAAAAGATTATCTAAGATCGTGTTATAACTTTGTTTTAACCCCATAAATGAGACATAATTATTTTGATTATTGTTATTATTAAAGATTTTTTTTTTTTACTTTTTTTAATTTTTATATTTTTTTATTGAAAAAAAAAAAAGCAAAAATCACATTAAAATTTAATTTGAATGGAATTTTTTAAAAGAAAATCATGAAAAATTTTTGCAAAAAATCCAAAAAAAATTATAATAATATTATGAATAAAATTTTTATTTTTTTAATTAAAATTACAATTAAAAGATTTTTACAAAAAAAAAAAAAAAAAACATAAAGAGAAGGAATTGTAAAAATTGTAAAAAATCTTAATTGTATTTAAATCTAAAATCTTAATTGTTGAATAAAAAAAAAAAAAAAAAAAAAAAAAAAAACACAAAAGACAGAAAAGATTACTTTTATGTAATTGCATTCATTTTAATCCGCTTTTCTTTTTGTATATATGTATTATATTCAATAAAAGAAATCCATAATACCTATTCAATATATTGAAAAAAAAAATAAAAAATTTTTAATATTAATAATCGATAAGTATAAAATAAAAACTATAATTTATTGAATTGGAATAAAAGAATTCTTGAAATTTTTTATTTTTTTTTTTATTACTTCATAAATCATAACTAATTTATTAAGATTTGAGTGGGATTAAAATGAAAATTGAGTATTATTAAACTTTTGTAACATGTAATGATATTTAATTGTAAAAAAAAATTGTTTATTTAACTTTAATATAGGAAGTTAATTTATTGTATTAAAAGTTCTTAATAAATTAGTAAAGTTAAGGTAGGTGTTTGTTTAATGTAATGAGTAATTTAAAAAGTGACAACAAGAAATTAAAGATTTCCAGATAAAAATTATCAATTAAATTTTTGAAATCACCCCTTTTTACCAGCAGGTGTCTATATTTGTCTAACCGCTTCTATTTTTAAAATCATATCAAAATTTTTAAGCTAACTTATTTTAATTTGAATAATCTAACCTAATTTTACAGTCAATTTGAAAGCTATAATCTTAAGAGTTTTCCAAATATTAATAATTTCCTTTTTAAAAATTAATCTAAAAGTCCGATATTGACATACATATCTGAGGTTTTGTCCGTTTATATCGCTCGGTTTATATTCTATGGCTTTAGATGAAGCCTGTCTGTTATAGTGATATAGATTGCTGAGAAAAAGTAGTAGTCAATATTCATAAAAACAAGTAAAAGTATTTTGCATACTTTTAGGCTATATTTTTATAATATAAGAAAATGAATAACTATATTATAAATGTAGTATTTGAAATTATTCATAACTAACTAACATAGATTATAGATTGTTCAGAAAAGGCTATTTTTTTATGTTAATGAAAGCAATAATCTTAGATCTCTTTTTAAAAATTAATCTATGTCCGGTAATGATATACGTATCTTAGGTTTTGTCCGTTTATATCGTTCGGTTTATAATTTGTGGCCGTAGAGTTAACCTGCTTACTATAGTTGTATACATTATTGAGGAAATGTAATAGTCAATATTCATAAAAACAAGTACAATTATTTTGCATACTTTTAGGCTATATTTTTTTAATATAGGAAAATGAATAACTATATTATAAATGTAGTATTTGAAATTATTCATACTACTAAATAGTATAACTAACAATTAGGAAATTTTTCGAAATTATTTAATTATATATCAAATTTGGTATGAAAAGATAAATAGTATAAATACAACTTTTTTTTTCTGAGATTCAATAACAGGTCGAATGAATTTCGAGATTTGATAACTCACAAACTGTTTATTTATTTATATACTCGTTCACAGCTTTCCTTATAGGTGTTTATTTATAGGCTTATCAATTTATAGCCATCTATTTAATAAATCTTTAGCATATCATCCTATAAATTATATATAAGTAGTTGAAGAAATAAATCTAAAATAAACTTATCCTTACAGTCTTTTTGAACTTTGTTTTAACTAAATTCTATTATTTCACTAAGCACCTTTTTATTACATTAATTCAACGAAATTTGAATATAATTTATTGTGCTAATTAAATTTATAAAATTTGATTTTTTTTAGGGTTGAAAATATAAAAATAAACTCTTTCTGAAATTCAAATTTCAAAAAAAAAAAATTTCCAGTTTAATCAACTTAAAATATACTAAAATAAATTTCAACAATTTTTATTAAAAATTTTATCACTTACTTATATATATATATAAAAAATTTTTTTTTCCAATTAATTCAATAATATTAATTCTTTTAAATTGTTTTACATGCATTGCACCAATATATATATATATATATATATATGCATTTATTTTCAATTAATTAATATTCACTTTACAATTAAAATTTAAACGGGTATTAACCCAGAAAAAAAAAAAAATTAAATTGTCCCTTTTTATATCCTCTAATTAATATAAATCATTTTTTTTTTCAATAATTAATATAAAAAAAAAAAAAAAATTAATAAAAAATAAAAAAAAACGTTAATAATAGCTAATTTAATAAATTTACATCAATTAATTTATTTAAATTTTAATAGATTAATTGATGTTAAAAAAACAAAAAAAAAAAAACGTTTCGCGTTAAAATATTTTATTTTTTAAATAAATTTTTTTTTTTTTTTTATTTTTATTTTATAAAATTAAATTAAATTTTTTTTTATTTTCAATCGATATTTAATTGTTAACATAATATATTATTGGATACATGTACATTACATACATGCCTGCATATTTTTTTTTACTGCATAACGCTTACAAATTAAATTAAAGTTAAAAAAAAAAAAAAAAACAGCATGAGAAGAAAAGCAAAAATAAATATAAAAAAAAAAAAAATTTATTTTAGTCAAAATTCAATAACTAGTAGTTTTTTATTATTAATTTTAATTACAAGTATTTATTCAGTTCAATGATAATAATATTCTTAACTTTAATCCAATATAAATTTTTCAACAAATTTTCATGAAAATTTTGTAATAAATTTTGGTATTTAGCAGAAAAAAAAATAACGGAATTTTTTGAACAATATATTGGAAAATAAAAACCCTTATTCTTCTATAAAATATTTCTTTCTCTTTCTAACTTATTTAAAAAACAATTAATGAAAAAAATCAAGGGTTGTTAAAGCAAACATTTTTAAAGCTGCTGAAAAACAATTCATAATAAAAGTTTTTAGAACTTTTTTTCGAATTTTATTATACTGCAAAAAATTGTAAATAAATCTAGAGACGCTATCTTCAACTTGAAGGGAACCCAAAACTGCTAATACACGTTAAAATATAATGTTGGAGCTCTGTATTTTGTATATTACTTTATAAAAATTTCTTCTTCTTCTTCCACTGACAATCCACTACAGGATGTAAGCGTGTAACTTCGAATTTTGATAATTTAACGGATGGTGGCAACTACATTAGCATACTCTTTCCGATTCGATGCTGTGTGGACTAAATTTCATATCGTTTTTATATAACCAGGACATTTGTTTTCTTCCTACACCTCGTTTACCTTCAATTTTTTGCCTTGTATGATTAATTGCAGAAGTTCGTATTTCTGGCCCCTAATAACATGACCAAAGTAGGCAGCTTTACGTTTTTTAATTGATAAGAGTAGTTCTCTTTGTTTTCTCAATCTACTTAGGACTTCTGAATTTGTGACTTTGTCTGTCGATGGTATTTTTAACATGCGTCTGTATGTTCACATTTCAAATGCTTCAATTCTGTTCATACTTGCTACTTTTAGGGTCCATGATTCAACACCATACAGGATAACTGACCATATATAGCACCTCATAAAACGTAACCTTAACTCGATGTTAATATCTCGATTGATGTTAATATAAAAATTTACAAAAGATATTCTACTTACAGTTGTTTAAAAATTAAAAATTTTTACCATATAAAATTTCGAAACAAAAAGCTTTACTAAAAAGGTGTCTTAAAATAATTATATTTATTTTTCAGATTTAAGTTTTCTCAAAAATTTCAAGATCCTAACACAAGTTCCACAAGTTTGAAAGAAATAAAAGGTTCAAAATTTAGCAAAAACTGACTTTCATAAAACGGGTAATTAAACTACCGTATGGCAACACTTTACATTTGTATAACATAAATATGTTATACAAAAGCTCATAAAAACAGTGATCGTTTGGCGTTGCCAGATTGAAAATTTTTCTTATACAACTTTTGTTCTGACAATTTAAATTTAAAACTTTTCCGAACTTTAAGGGGTTGTATCTTTATAAGGAATGGGTTTACACAGAAAAATTCTTTGAAACTCATAAAATCAGCTATTGTTTGGCGTTGCCAGATTAAAAATTTTTCTTATACAACTTTTGTTCTGACAAATTAAATATAAGGCTTTTTCGAACTTTAAGAAGCTGAAGCTCTGTAACCGGTGGAACTTTAGAAAAAGTTCTTCGGTGTAAAAGTTTTTTTTTTAAACATACAGAAGAACGGGCGGGACGGACATAGTTAAACTTCAATCGCGTATATATTATGCTAAAAATATTAAATTACACAATATATATATTTAATTTTTATTCTTGCATATATTCGATATCGAAAATATAAAAAAATTTCCTTTCCTTTTTTTTTTTGTATATTTAATTTAATCGTATTGAACATGCATTTTTATATTTCGTTAAATATTTTTTAATAGTAATTTATTACAAATTGACATGAAAATACGAGTACGAGTATTTCGTTATTACAAAAACAAAAAACTTTTTTTGCTAAATATATAAGTATTCCAATTTTGTACTTCAATATTTTGGAATAAAAACTTTTACATAATTTGTAATGAATATTGAAAAAAAAAAAAAACTTTTTTATATAGTGTTTTTAAATGATTTAGAAAAATCACGAAAAAATTAATAACAATTGCGAAATAACTTTGTTTTAAAAGTTAAATAGATATAATATATATAGTGAATGACACTGAAAGCTTACACGATATTATAAGTTTTTTTTTTTTTTTTGGTTTTTAGAATCAAATTTATATTTGATTTGATTTTGAATGGTATATAAAGTGTCTATTACATGCGATTTGTTTGTAATAGCGTGGCTTTATAAAACAAATAAATGGGGAGGGGGGAGGGGGAGGGGAATATCAAAAGTGTTTTATGGGACTATAATCTGATATGCTTGTATTATTAGCTTTTACTTAATTAAGAGTTGGCAATTAAATTATATTAGGATACTTAAATTATTATTTCAGTGACACTGTAGGGTCTAATATTTTTATATGAGATTTGAATTTATTCTGAACTTTAATTCTTAAGCTTCTGATCTATTTTTATAAAGTATACCCTTGAATGAAAATTTGTTAGATGCATTTGTGAGGAAAATCCTACGAAAGATCTTTGGTCCTGTAAATATAAATGAGTATTGGAGACAAAGATATAACCAAGAACTGTACGCGCTCTACGACAATATAAACCTAGTCAGGAGAGTAAAAATACAAAGATTGCGTTGGCTAGGACATGCTGAAAGAAGGGAAGAAAATTGTCCGGTGAGAATGGTTTTTGAATCCAACCCATATGGTGTACGTAGCAGAGGCAGACCAAAACTAAGATGGAAAGAAGGAGTAGAACAGGACTATCGAAATTTGGGTTTGCCGGGTTTATGGAGAACAGCTGCCCAGGATAGAGACCAATGAAGAAATTATCTGAAGTCGGCCGGAGACTTTAGAGTCTCGTAGAGTCATTTATATATATATATATATATATATATATATATATACCCTTGAATGTGTCTATTTAAAGGAAGTTAGTATAAAAAAAATTATTAAGTAACTAATTAAGTAAAAGTTCAATTAGTAAAAGATTTGATTAAAGATATTAAGATATTTCTAAAAATATAATATTAAAACAATCAGACAAATGGAATAGTGGTTAGGATGTCGGTCCTTTAATCTTGGGTCAAACCCTTGTCAGATCATATCTAATAAAAAAAAAAGATATATATGTATATAAATATATATACAACACCTGAAAAGGAAAAACTAATCAACTTGTTCATAACAGAATATGTAGTAGGTGGTAGGAGATTGTATATACTTATTTAAATAAATAAAATACATATGTATAAAAAAATTCTATTAAAGGATTCTAATAAATACTAAAAACATTATTTGAATAAAAAATTGTGACTTTCACTGTATAAATAATGTTTTCTAAAAAAAAATCTGATTACCTTTAATTTTTTTTTTTATAGATATATATATATATATAAATAAGTTAATAAATTATATTTTATTAAGTATTATAAAGGTTATTTATAAAATTTTTCATCTAAAATGGATTCCATGTGGAATTGAAAAACAAAAAAAAAAAATATTGTTTTATTTTTTAAATTAATTATGTTTAGGTATCATTGACTTATTATGTATGAATAGTCTAGCCGATATACATATATATATATATATGTAATTTAACTTTTCTCATATATATATAATTCTTAAATATCATATATGAATCTAATTTATATATATATTAATTTAATTTAATAAATTTGAAAAGAAACACAAAAAAAAAAATCTTCAGATATTCAAATAAATATTTTTTTAAAGAAATTATAAAAGATTTCAAGATTAAAAGAATTTTCTTTAATCAGTTTTTCTTATAAAGTAGGTATAAAAGTTGTATAAAAGTTTTAAAATCAGATTAATATTATTTAAAATTAAATTAATATAATAAACTTTGTCTAGTAAAAGAATTTGATAAATGTAAAAAATGTTTTGTAATTAGACTAAAATTTAATATTTTTTGAGTAAAGTTTTGATTTAAATCTAATGTTAATAATATTTAATATTTAATTAAGTATATAAAATTTATATTATGTACACAGTTTGTAAATAGAATATTTTTTTCAATATATTTTTTTAATTTAAAAAAAAAATTTATATTAAATTTATTATTTATTTTGAAAATTTAATTAATTTAATTAATAAAAATGAATGATTAATAGAATTATTTTATTAAAAAAAAGTGGGTCATAACTATTTTTTTTATAATAAAAATTTTTAATAATTTTTAAGTTCAATAAAAAAATGGTGATATCCCATAATGAACAAT
Organism: Dolichopus griseipennis; assembly: GCA_963082915.1. Taxonomy (NCBI): domain Eukaryota; kingdom Metazoa; phylum Arthropoda; class Insecta; order Diptera; family Dolichopodidae; genus Dolichopus; species Dolichopus griseipennis. Next base: position 2,008,070 of record OY720444.1, read on the forward strand.
GGATGTTCAGTTCTACCTGGGACTTTAGTCGAAAGGATAACAGAGATGAATTTTAAAGCGAAGCCTTGTTCTCTTATTAAATAACTCTTATTTTAAAGGAAGGAAAAACTTTTCAAAATGAATTTAAATAAGATAAATATGGGAGCGTTCCATAACCTCGGTTCAGCAAATCTTTTTTTTAAATTTCATTTTCAGAAAATTTCACTTTAGAAAATCTCATTTTTTATTGAAAAATCTCGCTTTTTAAGAAAAACCTCTTTTTTAATTGAAAAAAATATGGTTTTTTAAGGATTTTTTAGTTGGATACAAAACCAGAATTTTCAGCTTTTTCAAGAATATAAAAAAAGAGATTTTCTAAAAAAAGATTTTCTAAAAACAAGATTATCTAAAACGAGATTTTCTAAAACGAGATTTTCTAAAAACGAGATTTACTAAACCGAGATTTCAGACCCAACCCGATAAGTATATAAATTTCCGCAATGCCTAACGGTTGTAAATGATTTTTTATATATATATAAATGTATATTTTGGTTTTCTCAACTCCCTTACTGAAACTCTTTATTTTTACGAATCATATTTCCCGATGAATATCCCGATGTTTATTTAGATCTCAATGTTTTAGAATTCTCTGTATATATACTAAAATATTTAAAGAATTTTAAATTTTAAATGTGAAACATCTCTTGAAAATCATAACGCATTGCAAGTTGATGAAAAGATAAGTATTATCTTTTATCTAGTGTTAATTGAATCGCGTTCAAAAAACATTTAAATATATAAACTTCATCCCAATCATTCCTCGAAATTCTGAATCAGATTCCTGGGTATCTCTTATAGTTTTTTGAAATTTAATTTTAATGATTCTCTTTATATGCTACTTTTCCCAACAGTGTACTCTCGATACATCCTTTGGAATCGTAACATATCTTTTGTAGCAGAGATATTTTTGTTTTTTTTTAACCCTCTCAGTCAACTCTTCAATATTCCCAGAACCCCCTGTATAATGCATTAAATATTAGTTTATAGAACCTCCTCTGTAAAAAATCTTAAGAAACTTTAAACAATATTAATTTCCTTTAGATTAATTAATTTTCATATATAAAAAAACTTTCTTCTATATACACCTGATTTATTTTTTATATTGTAAAGTTTTCTACTTTTTTACTTTTTTTTTTAATTATTAAAATAAACCTTCAATCATTTTTATGACATACACCTGAAGAAGAATTACAATAGGTATATCTACATTTAGTTTATATTTAAGTTTTATATGTTTTTTTGGAATTAAAAATAATCTTTTTTAACAAACAAACTATAGATTTTTTCTTATATATATATATATTTATATATATATATATGTACCAATAATATTAGATTATTTATAATAAATACATAATATAAAAGAACAGATTTGTATTCACCTTAACGGACATATGGACATAAGACACGTATATATATTATATATATATATATATATATAAAACGATATACATTTACTGGTTTTATATCCAAAAAATTAATTTAATAGTTTTTATGGATTTATACCCTTATTAGTTTTATATTATCTAATAGGATTATCACTGTTGCAATCCACACAAAAGAATGGGAATTTAACTTTTATTCTATGTTAAATTTTGCTTGTGTTGTTGTTGTTGTAATTTTATGTAATTTTATGTTGACAATAAACTGAGAGTAAATCTTTCAATAAATTTTTTTTTTTTTTTATTCAATTTTTTTTTTTTTCTAATAACAAAAATTACAGTTAAATAGAAGTGAATGCATATGATGTCCTTCTATGATTATTATTATATTATTTTTTTCCATATATAAATATATATATTTATATATATATATATATAAGAAGGCATTTTTAAGCTTTATTTCTCATTCATTCAATTTTTTGTCAGATATTTCTATTTTTTGCCTTTAACTTTTTCTTCTTATTCTTATTGTTGTTGTTGTTGTTTTTCTAGTGTTTACTTTAAATCATTGTATCCTACTGTTCAAAGTTAGGATTTCTTGTGTTATTTTTTATTTTTATTTTATGCTTATTATTTGTTTTTCTGTTCATATATATATATATATATATACGTATATTTGTAATACTATTATATGTAATACTAATATTATATATATACAAAAGTTTAAATACAAGCAATATTCCTTCTCTTTTGTTAAAAAGGATATCACTAAGATTTCTGGATGATATAAGGATATATCGAATTTTCTATTATAACCATAAAATTAAATTAAGTTTTTGGAAATTATATTATAACCTAAACATATTTGTATATATAAATATATATATACATTTATGTATATGTATATGTTTTATATTAGATTATGTAGGGTATAAATAAGTTAAAGTAAAAGATAATAATAAAAAAAAAAATAGAAAAATAAAAAAACAGAACAGAACAGTTAAGTATTGTATGAAAACGGTATAGATGATATAGCCTAGTGGTCATATTTACAGTTATTATACGGTAATACAATAAAATATTATTAAATATACTATATTATAAGATATATAATATTTACAGGTGCATTATACTTTAATTTTTTGTGTTGTTTTTGTATTTTTTTAAGGTAGAAATAGAGTATAATAGAGTATTCAATTCTGATTATGTAAGGGCAGCATGTTCTATTTGTTGTAAAGTACAGTTTAAAAGTCAGTTTGTCGTTTTTTGAAGATTGTTAATTTATATTGTTGGTTAACATTGCACTGTAAATAACTGTGTGTAAATGTATCTTAAGATTAAAGAAAATTTAATCTTAAGATACATTTATTTAAACAACGAACTGCATTCTATCATTTAAATATAATATAATTTATTTAAATAAGTCAATTTTTAAACAAAATATTTACAGAAATATTTAAACTTACTATATCTAGTAACTCTATTAGAGTCTTTCCAAAACATTGTAAATGAATACTCCTTAAGGTAAACTTAGTTTTTTAAAAGATACTTTTTCAAAAAAAAAAAAAAAAAAATTAGAATAAAATTTTTATAATTTTAATTTAATAATTTATAATAAAACTTGTTTTTTTAACAAACAAACATTTAATGAACTACATTTAAATTTTCATACTAACTTCCCAGTATTACATTTTTTTTTTTGCACCAACTCATACCACAAACAAATGCCAATTTTATATTGCAATATTTGTTAGGTGGCCTTCAATTGTAATACAAAAATTCTATTGTATGTGGTATTTGGGGTATTTGGGTATTTGGTATTTGGTTATTGTTGATGTTCTTTGTGGTAAAAAAAAACAAAAAAAAAAAAAATTCCATATGGCCAATATTGTGGTAAAAAATCAGATTCAAAAAAATATTTCATACACATAATTTTTACTCAATATGGTTATACACGTATACTTTTTGCGGAATGTATTTCAACTGTGTTTTGAAAATGTTGTAAATGTTTTTTCACTTATAAAAATTTTGCTATGAATGAATATGAACTTCAATTGTTTCGTATTCGCAAGGAAAGAACAACATCTGGCACATGATATGGTTTTTTTTGGTTTTTTTTCTGTTCTAGTTTTGGGAATTGTATAACTAAGTTTTAGTAATATATTACTTAATTTGTGTGTTAACTCTCTAGAATCGTTTGAATCTTTTATACACTTGTATTATTCACTTGTATATTTAATTAAGAATACAAAATAGAATTACTGTTGCCAAAACTATAGAAAACAAGTGTTGGCAAGGAAACTAAAAATAGCTGTTATATGTTTATTATTAAGTCTCAGATATTGTAATTTAATCCAATACGGTTATTTTGGTATAAAAAATGTTTTGTATTGAAATATGAACAAAAGAGTCTTTATGTAAAATTGAAGGGAATTTTGAAGGAAAATATAATCTAAAAATACTAGATTACATGAACGATGCAATTCAAAATATAAAATTTTAAAAAATTCCCATAGATCCTTCGATCTTACAAATGCAAGACGTTTTTTTTTTTTCCATTTTTACATGAAAACTTCAATTGTATCTGATGTAATAAAATTTTTTACTTACAAAGTTCAAAATGTTCTTATATGAAAAACTAAATATAAAATTTAAACTTCTTTAGTTTTATTTTTTTTTATTTTTTTTTTTTTTTTTATTATAGTAGATATTATGTTATAAGACTGTAATTATCCTGTTAAATATTAATATGAACAGGATATTTCTAGTTATAAAATCTGTTCTGAACTGGTATTTCATTTCTTTGGTTTTTTGTCTTTTTATTATTTTCTTGGTTTTTGTGTATGAATTTTTACTATTTTTTTATTATTTTTTTAACTTCCTGTAAGTAAAACTAATGGGTGTTTCATTCAATTTAATTTTATATCGTCAATTAAAATGTCTTTTATATAAAATATTTATTAAAAATAAAAGTAAAAAACAAAATATGAAAAAAAACTACACAAAACCCAAGATGGTTTTCTAATGCAGATGATGTCTTACTGTGTTTTAAGTATTATTTGATAATAAATTTTAATTATAAATATTGTGGTTTTTTTTTTTATAGTAAATACATATATATATATATATATATATATATATACTAAAAACATTTTAATTTTAATTAATAATTATTAAGTTCTTGCACTTAAAATATACTGCATTAAAATGTAATTTTTAGTAGGTGATACTATTAATAAAGTCATGCATGTACAACATAATAATAATAATAAAATACTTTTATAGAATATTATATTGTGTAATTATTATAAACATATAATTATTAATTAGAAGAAGTTGAAATGCACTTAATAAAAATATTATATTAGAGATATTTATTTGCAAAATATGTGATGAGATTTATTTAATTAAATTATCAAATTGATATGCAATTTCCGATTAATTTATTTGTGATGTGATTTTAATATGATTTTAATATTTTTGAATATGTTGTAGAAATTTTATGAATATAAAAGTTTTTCATTATAATAAAATACAAAACTTATTATATACTTTTAATTGAACTTGCCTGTGTCTATGGCTTTATTTTTCATTCTGTCAGTTAGTGGATACATTTATATTAGAAATCTGACCATAAATTTATAAGAATTGTATGGTTCAATGGTTAGCAAAGTGGCTGACGGTGTAAATAGGTTTGAGTTCGATCCTCCTTCAAGGATAAAAATTTTTTTGGTTTTTTTTTTAAATTCAACAGAAATAATAAAAAAATTTACAAATAAAATTAATTTATTTGTATAGTTTCTTTAAAAATTTGTAACTTTAAGAATTAAAATACTTCACTTTGATAATATAAAAACATAGACCAAATAATTACATACGTAGACGATCAGTTTCATATAAAAAATTTTTAGGGTTTTTTTTTTATGTCAGTCCGTACATTTTTGGTTCATTAATTTAAAATTTATACAAGTAGATAGGATTTAAGTGTTTTATATTTAATATAAAAAGTAAATTGCTGGATTAATTTTTAACAAAAAGAAGAACTATCCTTCATTTCAGCAATTTACTTTTATATTAAAACACTTGTAAATGCAAAAGATCTGCCATCAAATTTTTGGTTAATGAAAATTTTCAATATTATAAGCTTAAAAGTTTTGAAACATTAAAAGAACTGTTTCTTATACCAGCAATTTACTTTTATATTAACACAGTAACAAATTCCCAAGATCTAAATTCAATTTTTTTATTTTCTGCATTTTAGGGGGCTAGTACTACTTTAATAAAAGTATATATTGAAAAAAATATTTTTTTTTATTTTATTTTTTTTTTTAAATTATATTTAATTCATTTATTAAATACTGCAAAATCTAAATCCTATATAATGATTTTTATTATTAAATCATATTTTTAATTATGACATATTTTCTTGGAAATGGCAGAATATATAGTATAAATATTGATATATATATATATATAGATACACTATAATAATAATATAAAATCTAATTTATATTGTTTACAATCAATTTCAATATATATTTATTGAATATTTATACAAGTAATTGACTATATTTAAGGGTAGGTATACAATAAATTTAAAAATCAAAATATTTGTTTCAATAAATCGATTAAAGAATGAAAGAAATAATTGCATAGAAAATAATAATAATAATAATACCTACTACATAATTAATCAATCATATTTATTACATGATATATATATATATATATATATATATATATAAACATTTATAATATATAGTATAAATTGAATAGAACTGTCTTAAAAATAGTCTAGTATTTTATAGTTAATTATTAAAATGTTATGGACATATCATGGATATATACATAATTGTACATATATATACGTATATATATACATAAATGTAAGTATAATTAATCAATATCAATCTAATTCATACCCACCCCAATTGTTAAAAATAAAAATAAATAAAAATGAAAAAAAAAATATAATTAATAATTTACTTGTTTTGATATACGATCATATACAACAGTTTACACGTATGTTTATATACGAGTATATATATATGATTTTGTAAATTATGTAGGTTTCACATATATACGAAACAAATTGCGTAAAATCAAAAATATTATTTATTATTTTTGTATTTTCATTTAAACTGTAAAAGAGTCGCTAATTTACACGTGTAAAATGTTTTTTAACTTTAATATTGAAATATGACTACTGCCATATAGTATATATATATATATACATATATATATATACAATTACACAATATACAATTTACTGCCTACTTCTACTACTTTACATTTTTGTTATTGTTTATGTAAATAACACTCTAAAATATAAATCAATATTGATTTACAATTATATCGAATCAATAATAATGAGCTTTCGTGCGTATCAATGTTTTTGTTTTGTTTTGATATCCGTGCATATTGAAAATATAATCAAAAAATGATATATATATAATTATGATATATACGAAATATATAAATAAATAAAAAAAAAAAAAAAAAAAAAAAAAAAACAAACTATAAACACGTATAGGTAGGCATTTGTTTTGTTTGTATAATAATAATCATTAGAAAGGAAAATTAATACATTTTAATGTGTACCTATATAAATATGTTTGCATAATAAGTATCTTTAAGATATTTATATTTTAACAGCTTTTATTTTTTTTTTTTTTCTGTTGTCTTCAACTTAACTTCATTGATTACATCAAATACTTGTATATATACTTATATACAGGGTGTCCGGGACTCAAGTACGCGCACTACACTCAGTAATTGGGGGCATTAAAACAAACAAAAAATTGTAATGGAGGAGGGGGGGGGGGTCTATTGTGTTCCCTTTTCGAGATATGAGGGATTAAAAATTTAAGGAGACTTTTCATAAAAAAAATCAATAACTTTTGAACAGTTTACTGTAGAGAGATAAAAAAAAATCCATTTTGTAGAGTAGGTTGTCTTTAATTTTTAGCTTTAATTTTTGTGTACTAATTCCCATATACCCAACATTTACAAAGTTATGAAGATTCAAAATGATTTAAAATGAAAAATTATTTTTCAAACTCTATTTTCTTTTGAAGCACACTGTATTTTGGGGTACTTTTTAAAGCATATTTCAAGACAACTTTCCAAGCCCTATAATTAGTGCATAATAACTTTTTCTCTATCTCTAACCATTTTTGATATGAAGAATAGAAAAGTTTGTTATTTTCAATCGGTTCAATCTTTAATCCCTCATATCTCGAAAAGGGTCCACAATAGACCCGCCCTCCTGTACAATTTTTTATTTGTTTTAATGCCCCCAATCACTGAGTTTAGTGCGTGTACTTGAGTCCCGGACACTCTGTATAAAAAAAAAATAAAGAAAAGTTTTTTTTTTTTATTTAATTATAAGTAAATTTTTTTTTTCAAAATATCCTTAATTACTGTTATTTATTATTAAAATTGTGTCTGATCAAAGGTCCTTTTTTTTTTTTGTATACGTATTAATTATGTATTGAATAATAATAATTATAATATACAAAAATTTGTTTTAAAAAGTTCTTGGGAATTATTTTGAAGACAAAAAAAACAAAAAACTAGATAAAGTAATGATGTTGTTAAACTTTGGGGATTTGATTTTCCCAATAGTGAAAATTTATGCCAAGGTTACAATTTTTTTTTTTTCTAAGTTGGAAAATTTTCTGAAAAATTTTTTTATATTTTTGAATATTTTCAAATTGGTTACGAAAAAATTCTTTTTTAAATTTATAAATTCAAGGCTTTTTGACATTTTGTGCGTTTTGGTATTTCTAAGAAATCTGGCAACATTGTTATTTATAAATTCAACTGAAGTTTAAATTTAAATTTATTTCATCATTATTGAATATTCTATTAAAATTAATAGTATATTTTTATGAATTTGAAATGTTATAGTTCAATGACACTCAAAAACGTTCTGAAATGACAAGATATTCTTTGTATATATATATATTTATTGTATATATATATATACAATAAATATATAGACAATAATGAAAATAGACATTTTAAAAAATACAAAAGAATAAATGATTTTACTATGCCAATCAAATAAAGTTCAATGTACCAAAATGATTACAATTATTGTTCTGTTGCAAATTATAAAACAATGTTTTTAAAATTAAATTTTCCTCCTATGAATATATATATATATATATATATTTTTTTGTTGTATTATAATTTGATTTTATTACAATTTAATTTAAATTTTTTTTTTTAGTATTCTTCTTTTTCTATTTCAGTTGATGTGCATTCTAGCAAAAATAAAACAAGTGTTTTGAAGTTTTTTTTTTTCTTTAATAAAATCTTTACTTTTTGTTTTAATGCTAACACATCGTTGCACACCTTTACAATAAAAAAAAAAAAAAAAAAAAAATAATAATAAAAAAAAAAATGAAAATTTTCCTCTTTTGATTTTCTGTTTTTTTTTTTTTTTTTTTTTTTTTTATAAATGACACAAAGAATTCACCGTGAAAATTTTTTAACATTAAAATGATTAAATGAGCGTAAAATTCTTTTGACAAAAGGAAAACGTATATATAGTACATAGTACATATATATACATATATATATATATATATTAAGGAGTTAAAAAGGTGTAAGAATCAAATCGAGGAACAATGTTTGCGTTTAAAAAAAAAAAAAATAAATTTTTACTCTAGTTTTTCACAGCCATGAGCCAACTACAAAAAACAGAACTAGTAAAAAATTCAAGGATTTTTAAATAAGGACATTTCCAAAAATTATACAATGTTGGCATACTGAGTTTTTGGTAAAGATTACATTGAAAAATAGTTTGTTGTAATTTTTTAGGATTTTTCTTAGAAATTTATTATATTTAAGAGAAATTGGAGAAATATCAAGAGACATTTTCTTCAATATTAAGGAAAACCCGTTATAATTAAGAAAAACTGTTTACACATGTTAAAATATAATCTTGGAGTTCTATTTATTGCATATTAGTTCAAAAACAATTAGATAGGTACTCAAGCTTCCATTTGTTTAAAAATTTGAAATTTCCAGTTCTTAAACCTTCACAACTCGTGATTTGAGGGCTATACTAAAAAGATTTCTTAAAAGACTTATACTTATTTTCGAGGCCTAAGTTTTCTAAAAATTTCAAGTTCCTAACTCAGACCTTTTAGAATATATTAGAGGTCCAGAATTTTGTAAAAATTAACTTCACATAATGATAAATTAAAATACCTTGTGGCAACCCCATATACTTGAAAGTTTATTAAGACAACTATGGTTTTATGTATGGTTTTATCCAAATTGCAAAAAATCCTTATAGAACTTTTGGTATAACAATTTAAATACTAATAAGGTGTTTTCGGGCTTTGGGAAACTGTAGCTTTTAGAGGCTGCAGTCCCGTAGGGGATAGAGCTACATTAAAAAGTTCTTCTATGAAATGAAATTTTTTCAGCAAAATATACCGACGGCTAAAATTTCTTTTATTTAAATTAAATGGTGTAAAAGTTTTGTAAACATAGAACAGATGGATAATTTCACTCACATAGGCACATTTTTTTGAAAATCTGCTTAAAAGGACAATAAGAAAATATTTTTTTTTTTAAACAAATAAAATCTGATGTTCTCGACCAAAAAAAAAAAAAACAAGAACAATAAAAACAAAAAAAAACAGAAGGGAATGCATTCAATGCTGAAAACAAAGTTTATTTTCTATGTTATATCTTATGCATTTTCTTCATCTACTTCTGTGTAATTCTACTTATGATATCTGCAGTATTTTCTTTTTTTTTTTGTTGTTTTTTTTCCTGTCCCCATCCTGCATTTTATATAACAAAAATAAATGTTGATTTAATAAAAATCGTTTTTTGAACAGCAGGAGACTAAAAGTTGAAAAATTAAAATTCTTTATCATTGCAATAGAAAATTGTAAGATTTTTTTAGGTATTTTGCTAATTGTTTGCTTGTCTGAATCATATCAACACTATTATAAAATAATAATAATAATAATAGAAAAAAAAATAACAAAAATAAAAAAAAATAAAAAGATCTAAAAAGTATTTCCATGTCATAAACTTAAATGGAAGAAAAATAAATAGAAAAACCAAAAAAACCAAATTAAAATTAAATTAATTTTTAATGACAGGAAAAAAATTTTTCCTTTTAAAGAATGAAAATTGTGAATTTATGTGTGTGTATGTGAGTGTGTGTTTGGTTTTCTTCGAATATGTTGAGAATGTTATTTTAAAATTCAATTGGATTTAATAAAAATTAAATAAAATTTAAATTTATATGTAGAAAAAATTTTTAAATTATTTAAAGTAGAAGTAGAAGAAGAAGAATTAAATGATTTATTTAAATGTATATAATATTAAAATTTTATAAAATTTAAAATTAAATATTAATCGAAATATATTTTCTGGTGGGAATTTTATAAATTATAGTAAAATTTTAAAAAGACATTGAAAAATACCACACATTTATATATACAAGTATATAGAAATTTTATTAATAAATAAAAGGTTCATTAATATATGCATATATGTACATATATTTTAAATTGGAACGTGTAGACTGATTTAATTTCAATAAGGATTTCCAAGGATTGAAAGGATAAATTCCAAAAGGAAAAAAAATAAAAATATAATTAATAAATTATTAAAAAATATTTTTATTGAAAATTTTTGGGTCTGGAATTTAATTACAAAAAAAAAATATTTCCAGAAAAAAACCCGAAAGAAATTCGGGAAATATTAAAGGGATTTAGGGAAGAAATATGTCAAATATGTATGTAAAAAGTGTTACTTAAATTTCCATAATTTAGTTTTCTTAAGATAAGTTAACAATTCAATAGTGTAGGGGATATGGCAATTTATATATTATATTCAAGTTGTTTAATATTAAAAAACATTGAGTTCGGATTTGTTTTATTATTTAAGTTCTGTTTTTCCTTCTAAACTAGTTTAATCGTTTTATACAAAGGAATGTATAAATCGAGTGAAGAATTCAGTAACCAAATTATACAGTGATGTCCAAATAAACTGAACATTGACGTAAGAATGGGATTATTAATTAAACCAATATATCGCAGTGTTGAATCATATACCGAACTCTAGTTGGAACACTATTTATATTATAACCCCTATTTGTGATCATAGTCTTTATTAATACAGTATTTTTGTAAATTTCGTAATTAATTTGACTCAAGTTCAAGTTGTCCTTTGTATTAATATTTACTATGTAATACTTCAGATAAAATTTAAAATATAATGCCAAACATTATACACCACTATTGTAATACGTCTAGCTCATTAAATCACATTTAAAATTAATTGAAATCACAAGTTCACATACTGCAGATTTGTTTTAAACTAGAACTCTGAAATATAGGAACTTTTTTTTAAGTCGTACCACCAGATTGCGGAACAGTTCACCTCTTAATATGCTTCTCAATACTTATGATTTAGAAAAATTCAAGAAGGACTTCATGTATAATCTTCTAGATTTCCCATTCCACACTTGATGGACATTTATGTGTAACCTTTACTCTTTAGCCATTATACTGTGCAAGGATATTGGGTTAATATCCTATTATTTTGGCTACAGAAGTAAGTTGGGTGGGTATCCTATTATTTTGGCTACCGAAGTAAGTTTTTTAGGGAGTAAGAATCTCAAGCTACTGAACCTTTAGTATTTCAGGTCAGATATATTTTACATTTGATCATGGAATAAAACTACAATCGAAATATTGTACGACAAACCCATATACGATATTATAAAACATACATGGATACAAATTTATACAAAACAGAATTAAATTCTTAAAGTAATCATTTAAAAAACACTTTAAAAAAAATTTTTTTTTTTCAAAATTCTTAAACTATATATAAATAGAAAAATATTTAAATTACTTTATTTTATTTTATAAACAAGTTAATTATATTAAAAAAAAAAAAAAACTCTGCTATACAAAAAAAGAGAATGAAAAATATTTTCTATGTTAAATGTTAAATGTTAAAGTCAAGAGAACAAAATATTTTCTATGTTATTTTTAATTAAAAAAAAACAAACAAAAAACAAACAAAAAATTCAAGAAAAAATCACAACAAAAAAAAAAAACTCAATTTAAATTTTCTTCATTATCTTATATGTCATTGTCCTCTCTTCATCTTTTCCCAACATTATTTCTAGGAATTTTTCTACTAAAGTTTTATTCCAACATAATGGAAACAAGGTCTAAATAGATTAATTTATAAAAACCCATACATAAATGTTTTTTTTCTAAAATTTAAACAAAACAATTTACATATAATTTGGTTTTATTCCAATTTGTTTTTTTTTCAATTTGAATTTTAAATTTTTTTAATTTTAATTTAACACACAAATTTTCTAAAAAACTCAAAACAAATTTTTTTTTAATTTCCACAAAATAATTTAATTTTTTTTTTTATATTTTTCATTTTTCATTTTCCAGATTTTTTGTTTTTTTTTTGTTTGTTAATTAAAAAAAACTTGAAAATATGAAAAAAAAAAAAAAAAAAAAACTTGAAAAACATAAAAAAAAAAGTTTCTCACGACAGGATACCCTTATTAAACGTTTTTAACTTTTATATATAAGAGATAAAATGTCAAAAAATTTCCATGTGTATGATAAAAAAAAAAAAGAACAAAAAACAAAAAAAAAAACAAAAACAGCACAAGAAAAAAAACCAAACAAATTAAGATTGGAAAATGAAAAATGAAAATTGAATATATATATATATATATATATATTATACATATTTGTATATGTATAATATATATTGCAACAATAAAGAAGAAATGATAGCATATGTGTTCATGTGTCATTTTAATTTGATTCGTTTTCATCATGATGGCGAAATAATTGAGTTTTTTTTTATGTTTTTTTTTTTTTTTTTTTGAAACCAACAACAAAAAGTACAAACTTTGATGGTTTAAGATTGTTTTTTTGTGTTATGTTTTTTTTTTGCTTTTTTTGTATTCAAAAATTTTCCTCTTTTTCAATTGATAAAATTAAGCAAAACTTTTAAAAAATTTTCTCCCTTTTTTTTTTTTGGTAATAGGAATAAGGGCCAAAATGATTATTGAAACAGAGTGTCCTTGAGGTTAAAGATCATTACTTTAGGGAATGATCGAGAGTGTGGAGGAGATTAAAATACAAAAAATCATCATATACTTATTTCACATGAATTTGATCCTTTTTTAATTGAATTTAAGGCCTTACCTATCAAAAGCGTACGACGTATGACGTATAATACGCCGTACGTCGATACGACGACGTATTCCGAAATCGATGCGCGCGTACATAATATAAAAATGTTTTATTTATTCAATGTCAACAAATAATCACCATAACAACATAACAAAAAACAATAACAAAATTTAATACGCTTTGTCAATTTTTAAATTTTAAAAATCCGACGCATAGTACGTCGCGTATTTCGCTCTCATTTAATTATATGTATTTAAAATTATTTTGACAGAAAATGTACGCCGTACGTCGTGATTTAGGTAAGGGCCTTAGTCTTTATTTTCAAATGATACAATCAGTCATAAATTATTTTTTCAAAATTAAATTGGTCTTTCTTTAATCAGCTTCGCTTTTTGTGATCTAGAAATCGGATCAACATATTTGGAATAGATGGACTCTCCGATTTCATCTAAAATAGAATCTAAATTCAGCAAAATAAATATAAAATAAAATTATTCGTATATCTGATAATATTAAATGGCAGTTTTAAGGACTTACTTGAACCTTTTATCCCTTTTTTTTGACTTATTTTACAAAATTGGGAATCTGGTTTTTCAAATTATATCAGTTTAACTTCTGAGTCCCAGGATAGGGAAGCGTTTCTAAAACAATTAACAAATTGATTTGAAAAAATATCCAGAAAATTTTAGGTGCCATTGTTTTAAGACTTACTCTAATTTTATCCCCTTCTTTTGTTTATTTTACAAAATTGTGAATCAGGTTTTTCATATTATGTCAGTTCAATTCTGACTTCATGGATAGAGGGGCGTTTCTAAAAAAATCACCAAATTGTTTTAAAAAAATTTTAAATTCCCTTAAAAAAAACATGAAAATAAGTTCTCAGAATTTAAGGCGCAATTTTTTTAAGACTTACTTTAATTGTATCCTCTTTTTTAGTTTATTTCACCAAGTTGGGAATCTAATTTTTCAAATTATGTCAATTCTAAGTTTCAAGATACAAGGGTGTTTTTAAAAAAACACTATCAAAAAACCTAAATTCATTTAATATTAAAATATTGGTGTACTTCGAAATAATTTTACAAATATCTTTTTTTTATTTTTCCAAATGAATATTGCAATTTAAAACTTATACTCATATTCAAAATATACATATACACACACCCATATATATATATATACATTTAGTTAAGTGTTTGCTTTTAAAAACGGCAGCAATTACCCCAGATTTCATATCGCATTTGTTGAATTATATACACGATTGATGTTACCCACCAAATGAATGAGGATAAGATAAGGAATAAATTTCATTTAAATTATTTTTATCCTTATTTTACCGTTATTTTTTTTTATTTTATTTAATTTTTTTTTTTCAAAAAATGGGTTAAAAGAATTTCTTTTAAAATAAAACAAATCTTGAATAAAGTTTTAAAGGTATTATCCTTTGAGAAAAAAAACAATGATAATATATTGCAATAATTTTAAAACTGAATTTACTTAATTTAAAGGAAATTTATGATTTTGATTTTTAAGATGCGATAAAGACTTTAAAACCTGGATTAGTTCGCATTAAAAAATTTCATTCTAAATTCTAAATAATGTCCGGAAAATTCAATATTAAAAAAACTTTTGGGTATTAACCCCTCTTTTATTGAAGAATGTTTTATTTATTTAAATTCTATTGAATATCCTTTGCAAAAGTCAATAGTTATTTACGTGACACCCTGTTTACAATCAAGTAAATATACATATGTATTTAAATTCAAAACAAAATTGAAAAAAAAATCCTTTTAAATCCTTTTAAGTAAAGTTTTTTTTTTTTTTCATTCTTTTATGCCTCAAAAAAAAAAAAACCATTTTTTGGAAAATTCATGTTTATAACAGATTAGATCAGCACCAGCAACTCAGGGCTGCAAATTTTTTTTTTATTTTACTTGTTTTGCTCTTTTTTTTATTTTGTGTTTTTTTTTTGTTGCGAAAAACAAAAAAAGAGACAACTTTGACAATAAGTTTTTTCTTGTATAGAATTGTTTTTTACCACAAGGACATTATCAAAGTTTCTGATGAATTTTAAAAAAAATTAATTATGATATGCGTAAATATTCAAAAAAAAAAATCAGAAAAATATGAAAAAAAACAGACTGTATCCCGTCTCAATTGAAATTAGATAAAAAAATTTTTTTTGAAAATTTTTAATAATATTTTGTATTTTATTAATTGGGAAGGTTAAGATTTTTAGACGATTTCATTAAATGTATCTAATATATTATTTTTCAAAAACTATGTTTAGGTTATTAATATTATTTAGATTTGGATCGAGGTTAATTTGATTGAAAAAAAAAGCAGAACTTGAAATAATTTCAATATTTTTTTGTATTATATAATATCTAATAATCTAACAAGTATTCTAATTAGTGTCATATCAGCATATTAGTATCAATTATAATTAATATTATTTCTAATGTTAATTATTTTATAATGATGTCATTGATATTAAAAAAAAAAAATGGAAGATACAATTGTTATTTATCAATTGTATTTTGTATTTCATTAAAATTTTTTTAATAACTGGAGTGTTGAACTCATATTGGAGGTTCGAATTCTTGGTTTTTGTAAGAGCGAAGTTCATTTTTTTTTTTTTTTTTTTTTTTTTTTTAAGCGCTAACTGTTCAACTGTTAGGCTCATAAGCCTGTCTATACCATAGGTATAGGGGGGTCATATTATATTCGTGTTATTAGAATTGGTCTTATTGAATGCCACATACAATTTAAACATGAGATAATACTAGGCCTTATAACATGTAGAAACGTCTTAAATTTTCAATATTTTACTTATATGGTATTCTATATCTGCGAGTTATATTATTTAATTATATTATTTGTTAATATTTTTATATTAAAGTACTTTTTATTAAAGATTTATAATTATTAATTATTGATTATGCCATTAATTTGAATCCAATGGCGAATGGTAGCTGAGTCGAGTCGAAAACCAGAAAAGTTTTTCACTTTCACTAGAATTCGAACCCGGGCCCTTCCGCATGAAAGGTCGGCACTTAACCACTGTGTCACTCAGCCATATTAGTATATGGGTTTTCACCTAAATCTAAACTTAATTGCATTAATTACTTATCAATGATCTAATAATGAATAAGTCATTTGTTTAGATTAGTGAATAATTTCCCTAATCAAATCTTGATTGAGCTATTAATATAGTTTTGAAGGAACAAAAATTGATAATTAAAAAACGATTATTTGATTATTTAGCTGGGCTGGGATACGGCAGACCTAAAATTTGTATTTGGGTTCTATATTTCTGGGGTATGAGTTCAATATTAATAAAACATAACTAAAAACGCATATAAAAACTCACACATATTAAAAAATATAATGTTAATATTTTCATTTATACTTATACCTCACAACTACCTACAATTATAATATACTTATAACTCACAGATACAAAAATCAAGTATTATGCAGAATTTCTAGGACTTTTTAGCCGAAATTTAATTTCTCTTACAGGCTTAATTTTAAATATACTTGGAAAAATAATTTTCTAGACAAAATATTTAAAGATAATAAAATATTACAAATTTACTGTGTGTCCGTGTCAGATTAAATTTATACTTATAACTCACAGATAAGTATAAATCAAAAATTATACAGAATTCTTAATACATAATACTTTCAACTGAATTTTAATTTCTTAAAGACTAAGTAATTTACTAGACAAAAGATATTTTAAAGATGTTAAAGTAAAAAAGGTTTAATATTAATACCGTAGGCATATTTTTTTAAACAAAAAATAAAAAAAAAAGTGTGCCCGTGTAAGATTAAATTACCTTTTTCCACTGACTAAATATTTTCAAAAAACGAAAAAAAACAATCAAAAAAAATCTATATAAGCGTAAATATTTACCATAAATCTATTTCATCGTCTACAAAATTTCTAAATTCTAATATATGTATATTTATATATTTATATATAGATATATATAAATATATCTATACATTTACATTTTTATATTTATTATATTGTCCTTTTATTAAACAAAGAGTTACCAATATTTATTTAGTAAAACTGATATAAAATGTTGTAAATTAATTTTATATAAACAAAAAATAAAAAAAAAAAAAATAAAAAAAATTTTATTTGCCACTATTTTGATTTCTTTTTGTTGAAAAAAAATAAAAAGACACGCAATTCTTCTGTCCAATATAATTATTTCTTTTTAACAAATTAGTTATTAGTATTTAAACGATTAGATAGATTGTTTAGGTAAAAGGTCAACATTTGTAAAAAATAAAAAAAAAAAAAGAAATAAAAATTAATTATTCGAAAAGAAATAGAAAATACAATAGTAAAATTTACTATTAATATATATATACTATATATACAATATTTTGTATATATAAATATATAGTTAACAATTAATACTATGAGAAACAAGTGATGAAAAAAACCAAGGGTTTTTAAAAATGCACATTTTCAAAATAATACAGTTTTTCATACTGAGTATTTTATCGGAATATAATGTTGAAGCTTCAATGTTAACGTTTAATTTAGGAAATATATACGTTAGTGACTAAATTAAATTTTTTAATTTTTAAGTCCGAATAGTCCCTCTATGGGGAAGGTTGCCCAATTTCTCAAGGATATAATCCTCACTACTCCCCTTCCCACAACTTTTTTTGGGTTCCAGGAATTAAATTGTGAATTCCACCAAAATTTGGAATTTTACTTAGAATTTTACAATTTAAGCAAAAATGGTTAAAACTGAGAGACACTTTCTTCAATTTAAAGAACCGCTTTTAAATTTAAGAAAATCTTTTAACATATGTTAAAGTATAATGTTGGACCTTCAAATTTTGTATATTAACAAAAAAAAATTTGAACAGGTATTCAAGTTACAGGTGTTTAAAAATAGCAAATTTCATTTTCGAGCCCTTACAGCTCCTAAATAGGAAGCTTGACAAAAAAATTTTGTTAACCGACTCCTACTAATTTCTGAGTATCTAACTTCACCCAAAATTTCAAGACCCTAACTTGAACCGTTCAAAAAATATGTCTGGCCAAAAATTTTGCAAAAATTGAGTTTTGTATAATGGTAAATTTTAGTACCATATGGCAACCTTAAACATTTGTTTTTTAAAAATTTATAAATTTTATAAAACCAGCTATCTTTAGCCGTTTTCAGATTGAAAATACATTCAGCAGAACTCTTGTTATGACAATTTAAATATAGGGCTTTTTGCAACTTTGGGGGGCTGTAGCCCCATAACAGGTGGGGCTACAGAAAAAAATTCTTCTACGAAATTATTTTTTTTGCAATACCTACTTGTGGTTAAAATTTCTTTTCTCTATTTCAAACGGTGTAAAAGTTTTTGTTAACATACGGACGGATGGACGGACAGAGTGAAGCTATTTAGGCACATTTTTACAAAAATTTTTGAAAAATGTGCTAAAAAACGACATTTAATATATATAATAAACTTAACCAACTAGAAGAGTTATTTATTATTCGATTAATACTTATTACAGTTTCTAATTAATTCTTAAGTTATTTAACAGTTAATTGTTTATTAAGAATAATTGAAATGATAATTTTTTTTGAAATTAATAATTCCGTGTTCCGAAATTTTCCATTATTTTTTTTTTTTACTATACAATCAACAATTAAATTCCGAAATTCCGAAGAATTCATTCAGTTCTTATTAATAGTGGGGTTGAAAAAAATCATTTTCTAATCATTCATAAGTTGAGTTTTTTTTCGAATTAATATTTTAAGAACTAAGATTTTTTATAGCTTAAGATTTACAGAAATTCGAAGATTTAGAAAACGAAAGAGAAGGGGATCAATTGCTTTTAAGTGCTCCAAGTATTTCTATTAACTTTTTAAGTTTCATATAAGTTTTTTAATATGGAAATCAGGGGATTATAGGAAGAGCGATAGGAAGTTATGATATACAGTTTGAAGAAGTTCGAAAATTTAGGAAATGAAAGAGAAGGGTCAATTGCTTCTCGGGTAAATTTTGAAAGCCTATATAGTATAAGTATTTCAATATAGAAATGGAGAATTATAGGAAGATCGAAAGGTCATAATATACAATTTGAAGAAGTTCGAAAATTAAGGAAATAAAAGAGAAAGAGACCCCAAAGTCATAATATACAATTTGAAGAAATTCGAAAATATAAAAAATGAATGAAAGGGGTCAATTGCTTCTTCCAGTCAAGTATAAGTTTTCCAAAATTAAAATATAAGATTAAGAAGACCCCTCAGATATAAAACAAAAATTAACCCAAAAAAAAAAAATAAGTTAAGAACGAATTCAGTTTCTTATAATACCATCTAATTTAAGTATTTCTACAATTAATCTAGATATAATTCTGATTTCTGACTTTTATAATATGTTTTACAAATAAAAAAAAAAAAAAAAGGGATTAATTGATTTTTGGTCATTTTTTTTTTTTTTTTAATGTTCATTTTATTTTAATGCTTTTATCTGTAAAAAAAATTTATGTTATAAAATTAATTAAAAAACTAAGTGACTAAATATTTGTATAATATAAATTAGTCCTATACAAGTATACATAATAATTTGTAATTGATTCATGATTTAATTTTAGATAAATGTTTTTTTTTTTTTTTTTTGAATAGAAGGGATTAAATATATATATATATATTTTTTTAATTTATTTTAATTTATTATATTTTGTTATAAAATATAATAGAAAATAATAATGATATAATTCCTGATTTATATTTTACAACTTGTCAAATTATTTTAATTAGTGTTAATCGGTCTAATTATCACATGTATTTAACCTTTTATGTATTAAAAAAAAAAATTGGAACATACATATACATATATTAAAAAATATATGTATTCAATATGATATATGATATAATATATTATATTCCAAAATATAATTTTCCATTGTCATATCCAATTTTCATTGCAATTTATCATTTTCTCTATATACATACATTGAAATTGTTTGAAATTGTTCAAACTTCAATTTCAATTATTTTTCAAATATTTTTGTAAAATTTCAAAGTCTGAATAAATTATTTAAAAATTCAACAAAAAAAATTTCGTTTGATACACAGAATTGAGTTTTATATTGAACGTACAATTACATACAGTACGATTACATTAGTGTTATATTGAATGTAAGATTATGTACAAAAGTTTTGAATATATTCTTTTACATTTATATTATTAGATATTGTTTTTTTTTTTCGAAGACGTTTTAAATAGAATTTTAGACATTTTTTCGTAAAATAAAGCTGTTAAATTTTACTTATCCCTTCTTCGCCGAATCCTTTTAAGTTTTTTCATAGAATTTGGACTAGAATTCTAATATTTTATTAATAAATTATTTTAATTTTGAAATAAAACTAATGATAGTAAAATATAAACGTTTAGTTTGTTAAAATCAATACATGAACCCGCCCCCCCTCTAATTATTTAATTCATTAACGGACGGTTATATTGAAAACAAAATGGAGTCCTGCTTAACGAATGTGTAAAAAAAAGAAAAAAATTTCAAAAGATATGTTGTATTAATATTTTTTTAAAGAATATAATATTATATTAATTTAAATATTATTTAATTCAAAAAAAAAAAAAATATAATTAAATATTAAAAGAAAAAATATTTTAATTACCTTTGAAATAAATTTTCTTGGAAAATTCGTCCTTTATTTTTAAAAAAATAAAACAAAATCTTGAATAGAATTTATTTAAAAAATTTTAATTTTGATTCCTTTTTTGACAAAAAATATCCAACATGATTTTTATCTAATTATATATATACAAAAAAAAAAAAATATCTTTTTTCATTAAAAATTAATTTTAATCATAAGTAAATCAAAAAATAAGAATTCAAATTATTATAATGTAAATCAAGGATTAAAAATAAAAAAATTAACAAAAATATATTTAATTTATTTTAAAACAAAGAAAAAATTTCAATTCTTTTGTTAGGAAGAAACAGCAAATATAGAGTATAATGTTATACATATTTTGTTATCAAAATATGTATATATATATGTACATTAAATTTTTTTTTACATTTAATAAAAATAAAAATTATTCAAGAATATTCAATTTTTCAAACATTATTTTCATACATTTTAAAAATTTAATAAAATATTTCAGAAAATAATAAAAAAACATTCAAATCCCGCAAATAAATAATGATCATACGAAAATTACGTAAAAAAAATATTACGAAAAAATAAAATAAAAATTCTATACACACATATACTAAAATCTATAACTCGACGCGGTATCCCGATAGACGAGTCACAACTAAATTTAAAGTTTATTTTATTGCTTTTTACTACTGCCGAAATAAAAAAAAAAAAAAAATTTTTTTTTTATTTTTTCTGTCGTTCTTTTCTCGAAAAATTTTGAGTAACGAATAAAATTTTTCGTTAAAAATTATTTGAGTATTTTGGAAAAACTTATTCTCAAAAAAAAACTTTTTTATTTTTCTCTAAAATTCGCTCAAATTCTCTAAAAAGAGATTCGTTAAGAAAAAACTTTTTTTTTTTTTTCTATTTTTATTTCCTTCCTGATTTAATTATTACGTTAATATTTGAATGCAAAGGATTCGTGAAGGATATTTATTTTCCTTTCATTAAAAATTTGTCGTTCTCTTTCGTTAAAAAAAAAAAAAATTGAGAGGAGAAAAGATTTTATTGGTTAATTGAAATTAAGGGGTAAATTTTTCTCTTTTAAATGAAATGTTGTCTCTCTTAATTTTATTGAGATTTAAGAGATGTATATTTATAAGTTGTCGTAACTCGTTAAAATTTTTCGTTAAATTAGATAAATTTTATTTTGAAAAGAGAAATAATTTCACGAGTTAAAATTTTTATATTTTTTTTAATTTTGAAATTTAAAATTTAAAATTTTATTTTAATTCTTCATATTTTAATTAAAAATTGAATTTTAATGAAAAAATAATTTAAATTTTTTTTTAATATGAAAACTATTTGTATTTTAAATTGAACGTTTATGTTTTGAATGTCTCTTAAAATTTTTGAGTGATTTTATTTTTAGTTAAAAAATATCTCAAGAGAGAAATTTGTATGAATATAAGGGGAATATTGCAATCTTGTATGATATTATATCGTTTCTATTGTGAATTGATTTCAATATTAAAGGATATTTTAAAAGATACGTGTTTAATATAATTTTGAAGCAGTTGCTAGAAATTATTATCAATCAGAATTTTAAAAGGTGAAAATTAAAAAATTAATTCGTGAATTTAGTCATTTGTATTAGATTTTTAAAATTTTAAGGATATTATAGAAATTTAAATTAGAGGAAAGTTTTAATTATTTATTTATTTATTTGAAGTACCAGACAACACTAAATATTGCCTGGTATTTGGACTTCTTATTAAACTGTTATGATATATACACTATATTTTTTTATTAGATATGATCTGAATTTATTTATTTATTACATATTTGTCATAAATGATAATGCATTTAAAACCATCGGTTACTGAGACCCCTATTTAGGATATTATTATTATTAGATTAATACCAATACTATTTATTATATATATTTAATTATATTATATTATTATTATATATTTTGATAATAGAATTGTAATGAAAATCCTTGAAAAACCAAACCAGATTTTTAACCACTACGTCAACAAAATATATTAAAAACAATTGCATACTTTTAGGTGCTTTCGAAAAAATATTATTAAAATAATTGTATCTTGTTTTAAAATATATATATTATATATCTATAAAATTTATTCAAATAAATTACAAAAACTATAAAAATATAACAAATTAAATATTATATATATTTTTTAAATATTATAACAAATATAATAATAATTATAGAGGACATTTTAATTTTACTGTTGTATATTTTTTTTTTAATTTAAAAATAATGTCACAACAATTATTTAAGGTCAATTTACCTTTGTTTAATGCCATTTTTAATTTTAAATTATAAAAAAACCACCATACAATTTTAAAATTATAATAAACTGGTTTTTATTAATGAACTATTTTCTAGAAGTTCATTTAATATAAATCCTAAATAACATAGGTACTATATAAACTATATATAGTTTATTTTTATATAAAATACATACTAAAAAAAAAAAAAACTAATTGTGTCAAAAACTTTTAGAGAATAAAATTTTATTTTTTTTTTTGGTTTATTCGAAATAATTATAATAAAATACTTTTTTGACAACTATATTTATTTTTTTATTTCTAAATTCACTTTTTAAATCTGATTTTTGTGAATAAATATATAACTAACCTTAAACGAATGTTTCTGAACTTTTATAATTATATTATACAATATGTATATGTATATGTAGATGAAAAATAAATTTCAAATATATTAAATTAAAAATATATATTAAAAAAAAATTTATATATATATATATACATAGGTAGTTAAGTTCCAAAAAATTAAAACCATATTTTATTACCTTATTAGAATTTTTTAGTACATTATACATTTAAATAATAATACAAATAATAATAATAATAACAATAATAATAGCATAAATAAGTATATATATATAGTTATAATTCATTTACACCTCTATTTTATTAAAATTTATGTACAAAAAGGATCTGTCTACATAATATGTATTTAAATAAAACATACATATATACAATATATATATATAAATAATTTATAGAAAAAAAAAAAAAAAAAAAATGTTTCAACCATTTATTTTAATTAATTCTAATAAATTTCTACTCATTTTACCAAATTTAAACCAAATAGTTGCCAACTACTTTACCAAAAAAGTTTAGAATCTATTTTGCTGTTTTTTCTATTTTTTTTCAATTTGTGTTTCCTGTTTTTAAAAATTATTGTTGTTTTTTTTTTCAATTCTGGTTTTTCAATTCAATTTTTTTTTTTTTTTTTTAAGGGACGTGACCGATTACACAATCATTCAGCTGAAAAATAATGTTAAAAATTTAATTAGATCAATAGAAATTATAAACTGTCTTTAATTGAAGTTTAGCCATCTATCTTGTTCTTTTATAATGTTTGATTCCTAAGATTAAAGTTATTAAAATCCTTGTGTCAAATAAGGACTTTTAATTTCTTTCCAATAACAAGGTTTATCGGAGCTTATTGATTTGTAAATGTATTAATTGATAACAAAAGGAATAGCCAGATTTTGAACCACATGTTTCGGAACATTGTCCTACTAATTTTTTAAGGCAACAAAAAAAGGTAAAATTAAATTTTGAATTAATTTGCATTTTGCAATATTATTTTACAGGTGGTTTAATTTGTAAAAGAGAATTTGGTAGGCACCTAAACAAACCAACATACACATACAAAGTACATGGAATTAAAAAAATATACATATATATATATATATATATATATATACATATAAGCTAAAAGAAAATGCAAATTTATTGATGGGATTTTAAAATTTAATCAATACACATATTGGGTTAAAATGCCAAACTAATAAAATTAAAAATGTAAGCACAGATACAAATACAAAAAAAAAAATGAAATAAAAACAAAACAAAACCAACACAAAAACAAAAACACAAGAACAAATGAAATTTATATAAAAAAAAAATACTTTTCTAATTTTAATGAAAACATTGCATAAACATT
The DNA here is from genome assembly GCA_963082915.1 of Dolichopus griseipennis. Classification (NCBI taxonomy): domain Eukaryota; kingdom Metazoa; phylum Arthropoda; class Insecta; order Diptera; family Dolichopodidae; genus Dolichopus; species Dolichopus griseipennis. The sequence goes on from OY720444.1 coordinate 2,033,364, forward strand.
CATTTAAAATTTACAAATCCTTAATTTAATTTTTGATTGTTGTCTGTGATAATTTTTTTTTTTTTAAATATTTTTTTACAAATTTTTGAAATTAATAAATGAAATTTTGTTTACAAGTAATAATTTGTTTTCACTTTTTGGATTAAAAATACAATGTAATAAAATATGGCATGTTCAAAATTAATATAAATCAGATTTATTTTTTCGCAATGAACATTTTAAAAATCAAATTTTTTAAGTAAATAAAAAAAATGACTTTAAAAAAAAGAAAATTCCCAAAATATCATTCAACTTATCTAAATTTTATTGGAAAAAAACGAGGAAGAGTGTAGTAGAGTAGGCAGTGTCAATTCTGGGATACCCGTATGACCGTAACATATACATTATATCATCCGGTTCATTACTTTTGGCAAAATTTTAAACATACAGTTTTATTAAGTGTAGTGTAATCCTCATATAAAAGAAGGAGTTGTATGGCAGCTACTCGAATCCTCTGCAGTAGATTAACCAAATTTTGCTTTAACTTTGGCCATTACCCTAAACTATTTCAGCAAAATTTCAGACACCCAGCTTCCTTAGGTGTTGTATAATGCTCATATAAAATAAGAAGTTGTATGGCAGCTACTCGAACCCGTGGACCAAAATGGCTGAATTTAAATAGCAATTCCGGTTTTTGCATAAAACCTAATTTGTGAAAATTTCATAATCCAAGCTCCTTTATTTTTTGAGTTATCGCGATGACAGACAGACGGACGAACGGGCGGACGGACATACATAGCTAAATCGATTTTTTTTTCGATTCTGATCCGATCCATACACTTGAGTCTATATCCCCCCCCCTCTCCTTCTCTGCGTCGCAAACGTAATGGCAAATTTATTATACCCTTTGACTATATAGTCATACGGGTATAAAAATAACAGATATTTCATGTTTAAAGCTTTAATCATGTTTAACCTATTTGTATAAACACTTAATCAAATTTTTGGTTTTTTTTTTTGATTATTTAAAAATTTTTGAAAGAAGAATTCGTGCAAATACCTTTAAAATATTGAAATAAATATTATTATGAGCAATTGATATTTGATTTTAAAAATAAATTCCTAATAAAATATATCTGTATTTTTCCTTTTAGGTCAACTGAAAAACTAAATTTCTAACTAATACCATAGTGTTTTTTTTGTTTTTTTTTTTTGTAAACATGATTGCATTCAATTGAACTCCAAAAAAAAATTTTCATTTCTATTCAATCTAATTTTTAAGGACATTTTTAAAATATTTTTAGAAAAAAAATGTGCCTATATAGTTTTGGTCTATTTGTTCTATTTGTTCGTATATTTGAACTAGGGGCAGATAACGGAGGTACAGCCTATAACAAAAGTTCTATGAGTATTTTCAATTTGGAATCGTCAAACAATAGTAGGTTTTTTAAAGCTTCATTAATACATACTACACAAATGTGAAGAGTTGCCTTATACAGTACTTTAACTTACTATTATGCGAACGTCTATTTTTCTCCCTTTATGTTTTCCAAACGGTTTCAGTTAGAAACTTAAAATTTTAAACGGAGTTTGATCTTGAAAACTAATAGTGAGTCTTTTACGATAATTTTTTTAGTATAGCCCTCTAGTTTGGAGATGTAAAAGGTCAAAAATTTAAATTTCCCAATTTTCAAACACCTGTATTCAAGTTACCCAAAAATTGTTATAAATTTAATTTTAATTATTATATACTTTCTCTCCAAAACTAATTATAAAACATTGTTTAATTTTGAAAAATGTGCTTTTTTAAATACCTGTGTTTTTTTTTCTATTAGATACTGGATTTTCATTATTTTTTGAAATGAAATGAACTGTGGTTTCTTATGAAAAAAAAATTTTTTTATTGAATATTTCTATTTTTAACAGTTTTTGTTTTTCTATATATATATATATATATATATATATATATTTTATATACATTATATATATATATTCTATATACATTATATATATACATTAGTTAAATTTAAAAAAAAAAATCATTTCACTATTTTCAACTTGAACATAGAACTCTTGGAATTATGCAATGGAATATAGAATTTTGGTTTTTTATTCAATTCAATTTTAAATTAATTTTTTTTTTTTTAATTTTTGAGTGTTTTTCTAATTTTCTGATTTTCTGTTTTTTCATTTTAATTTATTAGAAAAACATAAAAAAAAGAATAATAAAAAAATTTACAAGTTCAATTTGTTTAAAAATTTATAAAAAATTAAATACAACATAAAACAAATTTTTTATATTTTTCAATGTTTTACTTTGAAGTTCACCAGATAAAATAACAAGTGATAGGTACATGTATCTAAATAACAAGTGATAGCTACATATCCCAAAAAAAAAAAAACAAAAAAAAGGAAAACAAACAAAAAAGTATAAATACATAGTGGTTTGTAAACATTTACATTTTTTGTTTAAAAATTTTCCTAATAAAAACCTGGGGGAATAAAAGAAAAGAAAAAAAAAAACAATAAAAACGCCCTCCTTTTCTTTTGTTTGCTTGGTATGTTCTTGAAACGATTTTTAAGAAAAACTAAACTTGAAGTGTACGTGACTATTACAATTGATTTCAAGGACGAACCTAGACCGCCCTTGAAAAAAAAAAACCAAACCATACTGTATTTTATGTCCCTGTCAAATTGTCAAACTGAAAATTTAAACAAATAAAGAAATATATAGCTGTGCAAACATTTGTATTATAAATTTTCTTTTTTTTTTTTTGTTTTTTTGTTCTTTCAAATTTAGAAATAAATTGAAAAAAAAAAAAAATAATGTCTTCTTTAAATAAAATAAAATAAATAAATTTTTATGTTTAATTTAATGAAATAATTCAATTCTTTTGAATTGAAAAAATATGTCATTTGTATAATAATGTATGATCATGTGATGTAGAAATATTTAAGTTATATGTAATTTTCAGTTTTTTTTTTTTTTCATAAAAAATTTAAAATTTAATTCTAAATATAACGGTACTCTAAAAGTTTAAATTTCGTATTTCTATGTCATAGTTTTTGTATTTTTATATTTAATTTCTTAAATAGTTCGAGTCTATTTGCAATATTACTTAATAAAATTAAAACCAATTTTCCACCGTTGATGAATTGCATACTTTTAGGTTCGTTAAAAAACTATCACAGTCACAATGAAAGAAATTTAATTGTAGTGGTAAAAAACGAAGCACAGACCTTTAAAAAATCTATTTTTATATCTTTCTAAGAATTGGAACAAATAGACATACTTAAATATATATATATATATATAAATATATAAATATTTCGAAAAGGAATTTACTAGAACCAATTTAAAGAAATATAAAAATTATTTTGAATAAAATTTATTACCTACAACAGACGATAGTTGAAAGGCTGACAAAACAAAGAATTGATTTATTTTAAAATAAAAACTTTTTATTTTTTTTTTCCGTTTTTTTGATTGTCAAATTTTTGATTTTTTACAATAAAGAGTAAAAAAGTTAAAAGATTAAAAAAAAAAAAAAAAAGTTAAAAAATTTACAAAAAAAAAAAAAGTAGAAAAATGGAAAAATAGAAAAACCAAAATCAACTAAAAAAATTTTAATACAAAAAAATTCTTTTGACAAAAAGCAATCCTTTGACTTTTACATGGAAACATGTTAAAAAGGTGCTGTATGTGCAATCAGTTAAAAAAATTTAATACAAAAATTTTAAACTTGGTTCAAATAATATATTGTGACATTTAAAATCGATATATTGAAAAACTTTTCAAAGGATTTTATTTTATAGTTTTATATTTTTATTTTTATTCTTTATAGTAACCGTTACAAAAACAAAAAACCGAAAAAAAAATGAAGAACATTTAAAAAAAAGGAAAATCACTAGCAAACATTTGTTATCGGCTCTTTGTTGATTTTGTATCATATGGGTATGCAGATTCATGTGTTAGTTTTAGTTTTTTGTTTAAATATTGAAAAATGGATTGCTAAAGGCTGTATTCAGTTTAACTTTAGTAAAGTTAGCAAAAGAATATAATAACTATATATATTTGTATGTATATATATGTAGTTTGTACATGGATATGTTTTTTTATTCTCTAATTCGTCTAATTGTGACTTTTTATCCTTTTTTTTCTTAAATCCTTAAAGTGAATGTTGCTTCTGTTATTGTGTTTAAATCTGTTAAAAGAGTGTTTTTTTTTTTATTATAAATAGTTTTTGCAAATAAACGTAACCATAGTATAAAATTTTGCAATGTTCTATAAACGATACAAATACATCAAACACATATATCAAAGAATTTTTCCGTTTTAATGCATCATCAGTAAAAATTTTTTGCATAATTTCTTTTGACAAATAAATGTCTTTTTTTTTTTTTGTATTTATATTTCTTTATTTTTTTTTTTTTTGATATTTGGTTTTTATTATGATAAATTGTGTCTAAATATTTTTTATGCATTTTTTGGAAAAAAAACCCACACACACACACACACAACTATCAAAAATCAAGTCGTGTGATGATGTGTAGTATGTTTATGAACAATACAGGCAAATGCCAAAAAACGAAGGAATCCTTCTGATAGTGTTATCAGTAGTTAGTTGTGAGTAAAAACCTATGTAAATTTGTTAAAAAAGCACCTAAAAGTATGCTAAGTATGAGTAAAATATATTTGCGGCAGAGTTGCCAGGAAAAAATAATTTTTTAGACCAATTTTTCAAATTACATATATATAAATATATAAATAATTATATGTAAATGTGCTATTTGCTTATTTTAAAAATAAAATCATATTTATAAAATAAACTTGTTTACTGCACAGAACTACATTTATACAAATATACTGAAAAAAAAAAACTATACAAAATTCTTAAATATCAAAGTAAAAAGGACATGATTTCAATATCAAAAAATATTTTTGAAAAAAAAAAAAAAACCAAAACTGACAAACAATGTAAAATATGTAAAAATAAAAGAATTTTAATGTTTTTTTAAAGATGGATGTGGTAAACAAATTAAATTATAATCGGTTTGGGTGACTGCATTATTTATTTTAACTCAATTGCATACTTTTAGGTGAGTTTTTTTAATTCAATGATCAAAAAACATAGTTTGAAGCCTTGTATTAAAAAGTTGGACTTTTTTTAATGATTTTATGCAATGTTGCATTAAAATTTTAGAAATTGAACGAATCATAAATTGAGAATTTTATTTTTAAAAACATATTTTTGAATTTGATAAAAACCTCAAATTTTCAAATATTTACACAAGTTTTTGATTTGTCATTTTTAAAACTTAACAAGCGTTTCACAGAATTGCAAAAAAAATACTATTTTTTTCTTATTTGAAAATAGTTTTAAAATAAAATGTAAATGTTGATTTATGTTCCTTTGGTTTTTAAGAAAAAAAAATATAATTTAAAATATTTTTACATTCGTTTAAAGATAAAAATGTGATCTTTTAGTATAAAAACAAAGACTTTTTATAAATTTGCATATGATTATAAAAAATAAAACAAAGTTCTGTTTAAAATTTTAGTATTTAAATTTATATGTAGAAATTAAAATAAGAAAGTAGATACTAGGGGTTCTGAACCATAGAAATATTACAAATATAAGTAAATACTGAAAGATAGAAACAGTTTAGTTTAAACATACAACAAATTTGGTAAGTTCAACTCTAAAATTTTAAATATAAATTCATCAACGCCAAAAATTTTTTATTTCATATGTATTTTCTGGGAAATATAAATTCATTTTTGCAATGGAAATTTATAAAATAAAAACATGAATTTTGAAATATTAAAAAAGACTAAAATATTTATAATTCAATTTATAATTCTAATAATTTTTATGTATAATTTCAGTTTTCAAAAATAAATCTTGTTTTGACTAATTAGTTCTGTGAAAAAAATCAACTTTTTGAAAAAATTTAAAAAACAAAATAATTGATGTGAATGTCCTTCTTCTTCTTTTGATGCTTATATGAGTTCCTGGATGTTGGATTTAAGAAGGCATCAATTTTTACATTTTCCATTTCATTTGTTTTGCATGAATAAGTTTTCAATTGTCAGTAAACGAGTCTACTTATTAATATTTCTCAACCATGATAGTCGCTTTTTTCCTACTCCTCGCCTTCCTTCTATTCTAGACTTCGACAGTAAGTTATATGAATTCATATTTTGTATTTCGCATTATTTGGCCAAAATAACCAACTTTTCGATTTTTAATTATTAAAAGTAATTCCTTTTTCTTCTGTCTGTGAACTTCCATATTGGATTAGTTATTTTTAACAGACTTTTAAATGTCCACATCTAAAATGTTTCCAATTTGTTTATTATGACTACTTTGAGTGTCCAGCCCAGTATACATAATAAAACTGATCTGACGAAACATTTAAGGTATTATAATCTTTAATTAATAATGACATCACAATTATTTAATACTATTTCCTGTACTTATAAAAGGCTTTATCCAGCGATTTCAATTCTGCATTGGATTTCCTTAACAGAACTCTATTATCCATGTAACCAGGAGCCGAGATATTTAAAAGTATTACAAAACCTAATTATACTCTATTTGTCATCATTTTTAAGAAAACCTTATTTACATGTATAAATATCAATATTGACCTCAAAATTTATTAACTATCTACTGGTATGTATTATTTATTCCCAAAATAACTTAAGTAATCTTTTAATAAAACTATAAACAAAATCTGTGAAAATATTAGATAAGATATTCAAGATATTTTTTTTTTTTTTTTCAATCACATTTCAAAATACTCACGGTTAGAATAAAAAAAATTCTTAATAAAATATTCTTTTAAGGTAGCAAAATAAATATAAAATTTGATCATTTCTGAATCTGGTTTTTTTTTTTTTTTGAAACATGTGTGTGTTTTTCGAGATATTTTTCTTTTTTGTAAATATATTCAAAAGAATTCAATCAAATCCCACATTTTATTTTTTGATTTTATTCGTTATTTATTTTCACTTTACTATTTTTTATTCTGTTGCACAATAATAGTAAATTGAACTATGTTGAACCTCATAAATTTTTTTTTTTCAATTTTAAAAATAGATTTTCTATTCTTATATTCAATATATATATTGTATATATATTATATATTTCTATTTGCTATTTTTAACAACTACTTATAAGACATTGCATTCACTTCTATATTTTTTATTTTTTAAGATTAAACTCTGTTCAATTTTTATTATGTAACGATGTGTTGTTTGAATTGTATAATAGAATATATATATTGATTCTATTCTTGTTATTTGATACATTTTCATATCAAACTTGTGTATATAATGGAAATTGAAAAATCTGGATTATTCCCTAAATATTTATATACAAAAAAATGTCAATGGGAAAAAAATTGGAAAAAAAATTTCACTATATTTAAATTTTGTTGAAACATTTATGGTAATATGATATATTTTTTTTTTTTTACTAAGTTTACATTAGAAAGCAGCTTAAAGTAGTTTTTTTTTTTTTTTTCTGATACAGATCAGTATATTTTTTTGTGAATATTTATTTAAATAGACTGGAAGAAATAGGTTAATTCCCAATTTTCTTGTTATAAACTTAAGTAGTTCTTTATTTTCTATTTTATTTTCGACTTATTTAAGGTGACTATTTAAATTGATTCTGAGGACTACTATACTGTATTAATAGAGTGAACTTGAAGAAATTGTGTTTTTTATTATGGTTCACATGGTTTTAAAGAATCTTTATTTTAGATCTTAATTTTTTGTATATTTTACTTTAAAAGTTATTTAAATTTTCCAAAACAAACAAACAAACAAAACACTTAATTGAATTCCTTTAAAATAATAATAGTCTATATTATAAAATAATAATAATAATAATAATAATAGATAATAGTCTATTATATAAGTAGTAAGACAGAGAGTGAGAATAAAAAAATTCTTATAAATAAATACAAAAAATAAGATGCTTTTAAAATAAAAATTTTCCTTAAAAAAAAAAACAAACAGGACCCAAATCCTAATAAGGAATAAGTTTTTCCCCAAAAATTATAATAAAGCATAAGTTTTTCTCCGAAAAATTATAACAAAAATTTACTTTGAATTGGTGTAAGAGAGAACGAAATTAGAATCACTTTAAAATTATCAAAAAAAAAAAAAATGGAAAACTTAATGAGGAAAAAATTAAATAAAAACTTTTCAAAGTTTTATAATATAATTTAAAAAAAAAATAAAAATAAAAAAAAAAACGAATCATAGATAAATTCATTTTGTATACAAATCTGCGTACACACATACGCACATTATCATCTTATTTTTATTTTTCAAACTAATTCCCACAGGAGAATATTTTGTTTTTATTCAAATTAGGTACTATTTAGGTTTTGTTTTGAGAAAAATCCGCCTACATTACCGCCTACATAACCCCTTACGTATTCGCCTACAAATTTTTTACACATAAATAAAATTATATATATAGAAATATATGTATGTGTATATGTATATTTTTGTTTCGAAATAAATTCTGCACTTTTTTTTTTTTGTGTATAAATTTTCCTACATCATAATTTCCATTTATTTGTCTAGTAAAACTATTTTTATCATCTGGAATATACACAATGTGTCACACAATTTATTTTTACAATCATATTATGTAACATATTTTTAGGCTGATATAGATAATAAATTTAAAAGTAGGTACTAGGATATTATTTAAACACTTGTTACAACATACAAATACTTCTAAATTTAGTTATTTATTTAATATGATAAGAAAAATTTGGGTAATTTATTGCAGTCATAATGTTCAAATCTGATTTTAAAAAGATGAATTCTCTAACTTTAAGTTAACAACAAAAAAAATCAGTTGTTCCAGAAATTTTTAAAAAATAGAATTAATTGAATATATTTATTTTGCTACTATATAGTAGACAGGAAGACTTTATTTTTTTTTAAATCAGTTATTGTAGAATAAAAAAAAAATTTTATTTTTCATTTCTTTAAAAAATAATGAAAAAAAAAAAAAAATGTAATGAAGAACAAAAAACTTTAATAGAAATAAAAATAAAAGCTTTGTTAACATTACAATACATTAAAAAAAAAAACAACAACAACACATTAAAAAAAAAAACTTATTTTGACGTCTTTTGTCTTTTTTTGTTGTTTTCTCCCTCAGATAGAAAACAGAAAATCAGGAACAAAATAAAAAAAACTTCATAAATGACATGAAGAACAATAGAAAATGACAGAAAAAGAATATTTTGTTGTTGTTTTTATATTTTTTTCTACTAAAGTTATACTTATCATAAAATATCCTTGAAGAAGCTCTTTAAGAATTACACATTTACATACTAACATACATACACATATATATTATATAATAATATATAATCCATATAATGGATTGCAATCACATGATAATCTTCCGTCATCTATCCT